>SNQJ01S0040380.1:44293-64110 GCA_010110895.2 Picea sitchensis
AGGCCCCTTATCCCTAGACTAACCATCGTTGCCTCTAGGACCCCTACCCCCATGACCCCTTCTGTAACCCTTGGACCAATAGTCACCTTCATAGCCCCTTAACTCCCCTTCTTGTATAATAACCCTTATCTAAACTAACCTACTTTATCTTCTTGCTTATTCTAGAATGATCTACACTATCCCAAGTTAGTATATTCCATCTTAATCTAACCCTACTTTACCTTACTCAATCCTACCATCTAGCTTATTCTAACCCATCTTCCTCTAATGTACCCTATCCCACCCTTTCCTACCATACATTAGTTTCCTAGCTTATCCTAAGCCTACCCTAGCTTAGACTAAGCATAGTGTAACTTAGCTCTATTCTAATCTAGCATACCCTACAATAGCCCACCCTCTCCTCCCTTAGTCTAGTTAACTCTACCTTAACCAAGTGGAACCTAGTGTACTTATCCTAAGCCTACCTACTTTACCCAACTTTACTCTACTCCAACCTACCTTCTATCCAATTTAGCCTCACTTACCCTATGCTTTAACTCATTCTAGCCGAGACAAGCCAAACATTTCATAGCTAAACTTAACCTAGCTTAGCGTAGCACAACTATCCACACTAGCATAAGCCAAACCTTAACTAACACTAATTTAAAACACAAAATACAACACAATATTTATATAAATAATACAAATCAACAAAAATATAAAATAACTTGAGTGGACCTAATGGTTAAGAACATGTGTTTCTTCCTTAAAGGTCATAGGTTCAAATCTATAGGGAGTAAGGTATGTAGCAATCAATCCCTAAACCTTAATATCAATTGGATTAACAATTTATATAAACTTTACAATGATTATAAATGTGATTAAATAAATAATTTTAAATAAAAGAATATAAAATGTCTAATGGTTAAGAACATGTATTTATTCCTTAAAAATAGTTGGTTCAAATCTATAAAGAGTAAAGTATTTAGCAATCAAATCCCTAAACCTTAATACTAATTGGCACAACAATCTATATAAATTTAAAAAAAAAAAATCACTTTAATTAGTTGCATCCATACACTAAAACCTTATAACCAATTGGAATAACAATTTATATGAACTTATAACCAATTGGCATAACAATTTATATTGGATTCCAATCTAATCTAATCTTTAGATTATATCCAGAGTTGGATTCCTATTCCTATCATTATTTTGAATCAACTTAGCAAAACGTATATGCACCTGTGAAATTGTCGATCTTTATCTTCTTGATCGTCGTTCCAGTCTATTATATTTGTGCCCTAGTCACTCCATTCGATTCGACATAATTGATTCCATTCCTTCTTCCTGCCTGTGATTAAATTGAACACCAAAGTTTAGAAATTAGAAATTCATAACTTTATCAAATTACCTGAAATTATCAAATCAAACAGAGCAGAAAGACGATGAAGACAATTGAAGAAATTCCTCAATATTCATGGTAAGATTTATCGAAAGCCCCTCCATGAACATCCAAATATTCTTCCTCACTTCCGGATGGATCATCATCAATATCCAATGAAAAAACATTACCTTCGCTTTCATGTCGTTCTTGACGCTTCGATTGTAGAGATTGTCAAGAGGCAGAGCTTTCCTTCCATGTCCTTCGGGATGCTTCGATTGTAGACATAGCACAAAATACTACAACCCCATTAATTCCATGAGGCTGGTTGTAAACCCACAGGGCTCAGATGAAGCGAAATCCCCCACCTCCACAAAAAAAACTGTTCACTGCACGGGGATCCCCTGGTATAGATAGGACGTAATCATTTCTTATTCTAAACCCTTGTTTGACCTTATCCACCATGGCCAAGAAAGACTTATCTACGATATCTTTCAACATTTCACTCACATATCCGGCGATTACTGCGTTGCCTGAATATTCTCTTGCAATGCAGGGATCCGTTCTGGACCTAAATTCCACTGGGAACAACACCGTTGAGATCTTGTCGGTCTGCATTTCCAGCTCCAGGCTACTCGCCCTCCATAGGTTGGTTGTCACCACTTCAAAACCTGTGAACTTCTTGATCTTTCCATCCTCCTTTGCCGTCTCTCAGGCTGCGATAGAATTTTGATCGACTCCAAGTCTGTGGCCGCCCCGCCGCCTTCTCTTCCCCTAAAAGTTGTCAATCCGCCCCCAGGAATATCACACAGCTTGGTGTATGCAGAGCATATTTCGGGGTTCCATTGTTTACAATAATAGATGCCTCTGTATGCGCTGGGCTAGCAAGACAAATAGGAGGAGACTTAAACCAATAAACAATAACACGAAACAACTCCAGGTATCTTCTCTGCTTTTGCCAAGACTCCATATATCTTCTTTGTTTTTCGAACGGATAGTTTATCTTCGCTTTTGACAAGATTCCATGTATCTTATGTGCTTTTCGAATGGATCGTTTATTTCTATTTTTTTCCAACGGATAGTTTCCATGCTTTACGCCTGGTTTGGTTTTTGATGCTTTCCTGGTTTTGGGTAGTAAATTGTTTGAGCGTTGTTTAACTGTTTTATGTTTTTATTTTTTTGGAATCAGGTCATATAAATATGCATAAAATTATAATTTCTATTGTTTAAATTGTATTTCTAAATGTAAAAATGAATTCAAAGTGTTGAAAAACTTTGGAACATTCTAATTTCACAGAATTAACCACTCAAATTTAGGGTCAAAACTTAGAACATTTAGACTAAGCAATTGGTTATGTGAGAAAAATCTAATGAAAAGCAAGAAACTGCTACAATTAACAATTCATACAAGTAAACAAAATATGATATAAAAGAGAAAAAATATAATCTCATAGAAAGTAGTGAGCTTTACAGTCCACTATCTAGGGAGCTTTATAGTCCAGTATGTAAGAGATGTTGAGGCCTTATGTTATGTTAGATAAAGATACATCAAAAAAATAAAGTCCACTCAATTAAAAAAAATAACAATAATAAAAATAAAATCCACTCAATTAAATAAAAATACACTCAAGGTATAAATCTAAATAGCGTGAGTGGGCCTAATGGTTAAGAACACATGTTTCCTCTCAAGAAGTCACAAGTTCATATCCAGAGAGGGGTAGGGTATGTATACCTCCCTAAATAGATGATTATTATTATTATTATTATTATTATTATTATGGAATAAAATAATAATAAAAAATTTACACCTTCCAGAAATAAGATTCCTCTCCTTGCTTGATAAATAGATGGATGCAGAAATAAGATTCCTCTCCTTGCTTGATAAATAGATGGATGAATTTACTTATTGTATCTATTTTCATATTCTAACATTTTAATGGACCTAATGATTTATATAAATTTAAATATCATTAAATAAATAATTTTATATAAAAAAAATATGAACTGTGAGAAAAAAAAAAAAAGTTCGTGATCAGAGATGGCATCATTGTCTTTGCAAGTTGGACTGTGATCAGTATGCCTATGGTTTGTGAGAGTTCCAAAAATCATTGTCTTTGCAAGTTGGACTGTGATCAGTATGCCTATGGTTTGTGAGAGTTCCAAAAAAAAATTGGATGGTTCCTTTTTAATAAAATGTTCAAAAAGTGGGTGAAGCAATGGGTTTCGGATCTCATTTTTATTTTTTCAAAATCCTTCAACTTTGTGCAAATAGTAGCTAAACTAACAACGTTAGGAGCTAAAATGGTATCTTTGTGATGGTGAGACCTAAATTGGTAATGTTAGTTTAGTCTACATGTGTACTTGTACTGCTAAAATGAAATGGCAAAGTGTGAGAAGGAGAAATGTATGATGAGTATGTGTTATGTGTTTACTTGCATGCAGACCATGGCATTCACTTAATCAGAGCAACTTAATAATAACTACGATCAGAATTCCTCCAAAAGCACAATAAATGAGTTCCAGGTTTCGAATTTGATTCATAAAATCCTGGACATGTGAGTTTGCATAAATTACAAGAAAGAAATTTGAACGATTCGAGGGAAGTGATTTTCCATATTTGATTTGAATAAATTGTATTGATTTTTGTTTCTAATGTTATTTAGCTAAATTATAGCTCCTTCAAGAAGAGCTTAAAAAGCATAGGATTAGGGAAACATGTTTTAGGTTCAAATCCCATGCATATTTTGTAAGAGAATTGTTCCAATCCCTTACATATTTTGTAAAAAAAAGTTAAAATCCAGTGCATGTTAGGTGAAGTTTTAGAAAATCAAGCAAACAACCATTGAAGAATCTGTAGTTAGATAATAATGACTCGTTAGGGATTCCTAGAGTTTAAGGATTAGGTTGAGGTAGTTGGAGGTGGTTGAGATATTCTCTCAACTTCTCCCACTAAAAGTGGAATAAGTTGGATCTAACTCCAACTATTTATTTACGTGTTGTATCTCTGTTTATGTGTGTGCAATAATACAATCTGTTTTGTGTATGAGCTTAATTCTTTCGATCTTTAACTTCTGTCAGGCATTTTGTTGAAGGTAAGCGATATCCGTGTTTGTGTCATTTAAGTTAAATTAGAGCTCACATAAAAAATAAAAACTTAATAAAACATTGAAGATACAGCACAATCGATACAAGTGGCATGAGGTTTTAAAAAACACTAGTCGATTTTCCATTGGTGTACTGTGAGCACCGATGGTTTTGATCTACTTCATGGACACATATATATAGAGAGAGAGAGAGTGTATTGAATGCTGCCATATATAGTTGCAGCCTTGGTGGGATTGTTTGACCATCTAGGAGAGATTCAAGATATTCAACAATTGAGGTTGTGGTTTCAGTTCTTTGCCAGTGGCACTAAATGCAGTTTGATGCCTGAAAGAACCTTTGCTCTCAATTAAGGGGTCTCTGAAAGTTAAATTAAGGGACGCCATCAAGCCTTTGCAATGAAAATATGGATTTGGCTCAGGCTATAAGGAAATCATGACTAATAATTAGCCTGCTGAAGGTGAGGTGAGTGTTAATGTCAGATTTGCTGGGATGGATATGGGATAAGTTCAATTAATCACCCTAATTTAAAATTAAACTAGTGAGTGGAGAATGGGGGCTAGAAAAGGAGGAGATTGTAAAGGAGCAATGCCATGGGCATGGAATCCATTGTCATCCATTTTAATCTCCTTGGATTTTATTTACATTGATCTGGGTACCGCTAAAATTCATTACTAGCCAATAATAATAGTACTAAATTTGGTTGCAGTATAACAGGTTTATTTGATCTAATCTAATTTGTGAAGTGTTTACAATGTTGGATTCCAATATAATCTAATCTGTAAAGTGTTTACAATGTTGGATTCCAATATAATCTAATCTAATCTGTAAAGAGTATACAAATTTGGATTCCTATCATTCTTCTACATAGTTATCATTATTTTGAATCAAAGTAGGAAATTATTTTGAATCAAAATAGAAAACATATGCACCTGTGAAACTCTCAACCTTTATTTTGTTGTCCATCGTTCGAGTCTATTCTATCTGCGCCAGTCACTCCATTATAATCCATTCGCCATAGTTGTTTCCATTCCTTCTTCCTTACTATGATTAAATTGATCACCAGAAGTTCAGAAAATTGGAAATTTAAATCGGAACTTTAGCAAATTACATGAAATTATCGAATCAATTAGAGCAGAAAGATTATGTAAACCATTAAAGGAACTCCTCAATACTTACATTCATTGTCAGATTTATGGAACGCACATGTAATTAGTTTTCCTCCGTTGCCATGATTTTTTCCTCCTCCTCCTTTCTGTCTCTTAGGGTTCATATACACAGGCATGATACATTAAATACATTCATCACAGAATAAAACCCACAGTAATACATGCATTCGTAAACAATGCAATCCAATGTGATACCCATAATACCTAGTAACCACAATGATGTAAACCCAATTCATAAAACTTTCCTTCTAATGGATCATTACCTCACCTCCTTGACGGATCATCATTAACATCCAATGGAATGGCAGAGCTTTGCTTCAACTTCATTCTGTACACTTAGATTTGAGAGATTGTGGGGGGAAGATTTGATTCCATGTCGTTTTGGACATTTCGATTGTAAAGATTATGGGGGAGGTGAAGCTTTGATTGCATGTCCTTATGGACATTTCAATTGTAGAGATAACACAAAAGACTACAACCCCATTAATTCCTTGAAGCTCATTGTAAACCCACAGGGCTTAGGTGGAGTGCATTCCCCATCTCCACAACGCAACTGCAAAAATAATATTCACTACATAGGGGATCCCCTGGTATAGATCTGACGTAACCGTTTCTTATTCTAGACAACCCTTATTGGATCTTGTCCATAAGGGCCAAGAACAACTTATCTCAAAGACATTTCACCATCTCTGTCACATATCCAGGAACTACTGTGTTGCTTGAGAATTCTTGTGCAATGAAGGGATCCATTTTAGACCTAAATTCCATTAGGAATGACACCATTGAAATCTTGTTGCTCTGCATCTCTAGTGCTATGATTCTCACACTCCATAGGTTGACAATCACCACTTCGAAGATCATGAAATTATTGATCTCGTCATCCTCCTTTTACTTCTATTTAGTTGATCCCTAAACTGTCATGGATATTTCAATAGACAGTTAGTCACAACAGATCTAATAAAATTACTGAAATATTTATTGTGAAGGTTAGTTTCCTTTAGATATTCTACTAAAATGTATGAAATAGATGAAATGCTAAAAATAGAGAATAGAAATAAATAGTCACCCACCATCCACAAATAAACACAAGATATAACCTGGGAAACCCAATATGGGAGAAAACACAACTAGAAAGTGAGGTTGATTTGCTCTCTTTTCTTCAAATGCAAGTACAAAGAAAGAGACACTCTACTACGGAATCTCTCCTCCTCTGTTATGCTCACAAAAATATCACACTTAGCTCTTATGCTCATCTATGGAACAAGATACAATGCAAAAGAATGCAACCCTTTCTCCTAGCATCGTATTTAACATCACTCAATAGAATATTTTGCAACTTCTAGAATATTCTTGAAAGTCCATATGTGGCTAGCCCCATTTGAATGAGCAATGGGGGTTGTACCACTCAATAGAATGTTTTGCAACTTCTAGAATATTCTTGAAAGTCCATATGTGGATAGTCCCATTTGAGTGAGTAATGGGAGCTGATGTGGCATCCACTCATACCATGGTGGTCAACATGGTAGGTCAACCTGTGAGAGGCATAACTTTTGCATATGAGCTCTGATTGAGACGATTTGTGCATCATTGGAAAGGTCTCAATGTGTAGAATAGCGTCGAGGGGTTCCAACCCAAACTAAGAAAGTTTTGACCCCAAAAAGGTTTGTTTGATGCCTCAAAATGGCTCCATAAGGTTTCAAACCCTAAATTTCCAAACTAAGAGTTACTATTAAAATGACCCTACAAGATGGTTCCTCCAATTTTTTCCACTTTGAAAGCATTGAGATAGATGAAAAATAATATAATGATCCAATCCAGATCATACCTACCCATTTAAGGAGGATTTTGGTCCCCAAAATATTTACTAAATGAGGTGATGAAATTTTTCCTCTACCTTCTCCCTGGAGTACCACTTTGTTTTTCCTGGAAGTTTTCCTTTCAACTCAATCTTCCAAAGGTCATATTTCCCCTCGTCTTGTAGTTATAGACCACTTCTATAAAATTGTGTCATCTGCCAACTCTACTTGAGCGTATGATGTTAAGTCCTCTATGAAAGGTAGGACATGCTCCTCCTCATGATCCAACATGGAAATCCCATAGAGTTTGAGATTCTCCAAATTCACTACTGAGTAAATGCACATGCGTGGGGGTAGACTAACTCTGTAGACATTATCTCCCACCTTCTCCAATATATCGAAAGGTCCATACCGCAGAGCCTTGATATTCTTAACAAGACCATGTAGTCTTTCCTTATTCATTTTTTGCCAAACTTTGTCTCCCACTTTGAATGATTTCTCAATTATGTGTTGATCATGTCTAGCCTTGTATTTTTCCTGTGACTTCTTCATTGTCTCTTGTACTTGCAAAAGAATTTTCCTAATATTCTCAAAAAAAAAATCTTCTCTCAATGCATCTCATGTGAGGTCCTCCCTCATTCCTTGTTTTTCATATACAACATCCAAGGGTGAAGGTGGAAAATATCCAAAGCAAGTTTCAAAAGGTGACTTACCAGTCGAAGTGTGGACTGCTCTATTTTAAGATTTTTGTATGTAGATTATATTTTTAACTTAAGTCTTGGGATGCTTTTGATTGTAACCCCTCAAACGCTACACCAAATTCCTATTAACTTTTTTTTTCTTCCCAGCTTGTTGTGGATGGAATGTTATAGATATCTTCAACTTAGTGTCCATATTCTCTTACAATGTAGTCCAAAATGTATTGAGAAATCTCGGTATCCCTGTCTAAGATGATGCTCCTTGGTATCCCAAAGTGCACCCACACTTGTTCAAAGAAAATGTTTGTTGGTTTTTGTCCTTTGATGGTATTTTTACAAGGCATGAGAATGCACATCTTGTTGAACCTGTCAACTACCACAAATAGAATATCATGTCCCTTCATGTTCGTAAACCTCCCACAAAATCCATGGAAATGTTTTCCCAAGGTTGAATGGGTACAAGAAAGGCATGGTATAGACATTGTTTCATGTTACTGGGATTTCTGGTACAACAAAGTATACATCCTCTAATATATCATGCTACATCTTCTTGCATTCTAAGCCAGTACACATACCTCCTTAAGTTGTAAATTGTCTTCCCAACACAAAAATGCCTTGCAACCTTGGAGGTGTCAGCTTCTTTGATAAGTTGTATCCGTTCACCTTTAGGGACACAAAGATTTTCAAGATTGTAGAGTAACCCATTTTGGAATTGCTAGTCATCCTTTCCATCACCTTCTTTTATCTGAATTTGGCCCTATAGCTCTTGAAACACCTCCTTGAAGTCCCCATCTGCTATGTATATCTCTATGTATGCATCATGGATAAGACTCCATGTGCATAGAAGTTCGCAAAGTTGTAATCTTAGATGTGGGTGGCCTTGAAAGCATGTCTTCCAACATGTTTTTGTTTCCCTTCTTATACTTGATCACTAAATGAAATTGTTGTAAAAACCCTATCCACTTGTGATATCTGGTTTGTTGTATCTTACTCTGGGCCTACAAACACTGTAGCAGTTGGTGATTTGTTTGGATGATGGTCTCATTTCCTATCAGATAGTGTTTCCACTTCTTGATAGCTTGAACCAGGGCATTGATTTCCTTTTCATAAGTAGGGTAGTTGATAACTTATCCATGAAATATTTCAAAATGATAGCATATAGGCCTTCCTCGTTGTATCAAAACTACTCCCATGGTATGCCCACTTGCATCTATCTCCACTTCGAAAGGATTTTGCAAGTTTGGTAATGCAAGAATTGGTGTTTGACTGATATTTTTTTCAACTCATCGAAATCCTTATGTTGATTCTCCCCCCACTTGAAACTCTTACCATTCGATGTTATGGTGTGGAGTGGTGTGGCTACTACTGAAAATGAAGCTATGAACTTTCACTAGTATTGTTCTTCCCCAACAAAACTTCTAAATTCAATGACATTTGTAGGAATTGGCCATTTCATGATGGCCTCCATATTTTCGAGATCTATTTTGAGCTCCCCTCCACCAATCACATACCCTAAATACACCAAAGACTACTAAGAAAACTCACATTTCTTGAGGTTAGCCAATAGTTGGTGATTCTTCAGAGTCTCTAACACCTGCATGAGATGTGAGATGTGCTCCTCCCAGGTAGCACTATAAATCAGTATATCATCCAAATAGACTATAATAAATGAATATAAATATGGGCGTAATACATCATTCATAAGTCTTATAAATGTAGTTGGTGCATTACATAAACCAAATGGAATGACCAACCTTTCATACAAACATTTCCTTGTCTTAAAGACATTTCTCCAGATGTCTTCTTCCTTGATGCGTACCTAGTGGTATCCCAATTTGAGATCCAAATTCGTGAAATATTTTGCATGTTGCAAGTGATCTAATAAATCATCGATCCTAGGAAGAGGGTACCAGTTTTTTAGTGTAATATTTTTCAATCCTTTGTAGTCGATATGCATTCGCTAAGTCCCATTATTCTTTGGTATAATTATGATAGGTGACCCACAAGGTGAGGTTCTTGGTCGAATCACACCCTACTCCAACAAGTGTCGCGACTACTTCTTCATTTCATTTTCTTCCAGAATGGATTGTCTATATAGCCCAACATTTGGCAATGGGGAGTCTGAAAACAATTTTATTTCATGGTCCTCTTCCCACTTGCGTGGTGTTGTGCCTACCCATTGAATTTATCTGTCCCAAAGAAATTAAATGGGCCCCCTACTAAATTTTGAGATAAGAAGAGCATGGGTAACCTCTCAGTACTAACTAATCTAAGTATTTAGAGGGGAACTATAAGATTATCCTTATGCAATCCTAACTTCTTAATGGTTCGCTGCTCTGAATCGTCATGTATACAAATTTCCTATGAATTCCATTTTTCTTTATTACAAAGCTATAACATTCCTAAGTTTCGCGTGTATAATGATTCTTAACTAACATCCTAGTTACCTATGTAAACACATAACTCTGTAATTTTTTGAGACGTATTAGTCAAATTTTCCCAATCAGAAAGGTAAGCAAAACAATTTTATTTCATGGTCCTCTTCCCACTTGCGTGGTGTTGTGCCTACCCATTGAATTTATCTGTCCCAAAGAAATTAAATGGGCCCCCTACTAAATTTTGAGATAAGAAGAGCATGGGTAACCTCTCAATACTAACTAATCTATGTATTTAGAGGTGTGTCGGCGTTATGATTATCCTATGCAACTTAACTTCATGGTTCGCTGCTCTGAATCGTCATGTATACAAATTTCCTATGAATTCCATTTTTCTTTATTACAAAGCTATAACATTCCTAAGTTTCGCGTGTATAATGATTCTTAACTAACATCCTAGTTACCTATGTAAACACATAACTCTGTAATTTTTTGAGACGTATTAGTCAAATTTTCCCAATCAGAAAGGTAAGCGTAGGTGTAATCACGAATTCTTCAAAGTCCAAACGTCGAATGACATATAGAAAAATATATTTCGGATGTTTATGCATGATATGGTATCTTACCGAAACCCGAAGACCATCAGCCTCATCGGAAAATAGATAATGTGATTAATGTCTATCTGTAAATTTATATGTGCTTACACTGTCCCTAATTGCGCAAGATGTCCAAAGTTAACACTACAAAGGTTTCGGGGTGAAGGGGCAGAGGAACCGCAGAGAACCCACCAGCGCAAGGAAATACTCCAAAGGACCTACTGAGAGACACCAGCCATCATGATGGTTTAGTGAGTTGCCTCACCTGGAACGAGATGTATGAAAAATTCGTGAAGGAGGATTTCCCGTTGGAAGACGATGACCTGAATTTATATCAAATTATCATTCAGAGTGGGTTACACGCCATAGAATATAGACCTTCCCTCATTCCATACAATTATACAAAAAGGTGGGATTTCTCACCTATGGATGAAAGGACAAGTGTCATATTGAATGAGCTCAAGCAACCAATAGCTTCATTGAGACCGAAAGAAATCCATGTATAGTGCAAGTTTCCCAACTCAATTCACCCTTGAATGAAAAAATATTGGATGCATTCAAAGAAGGGCACAAAGACATGTCTGAAGCAATTCAGGAATGGTGGGAAGAGGGTGTGTCGTTTTCTCTAAAAGGGAAAAAAATATTTTTTGTTCACTGTATGAAAGAACCCTAGATTATTGGCATCCATGATATGCAGGTTGTACAAAGAAGATAAGAGCACCTACTTCAAGATAGAATGGACCCCAATGGAACATTTCGTGGTAGAAAAAGGGAAGATCCTCAAATGGGAACAACTATTTTCTATCAATATTTTCCATGTGGAAAGAAGAGCACGAAGAATAAAACCACTAGGTTTATTTATGTCTTCCTATTTGTTAGATACTATATGTGCTTCAAATTTTTTTCATGGACTAGGTTGGGATTGGAATCCTACTCTATTTCCAATTCATGTTTATTGTTTTCAATTGTGAGAAGATAGCTACAAAAGACATTTTTATGATATTTGTGAGCATTTTTCAATGCCCCTATATGCTATGATCTACAAACAAAACCTCCTAAGGATATCTACAAGAGGCTATGTAAGACATTAAGGACATTGATGATTGGTACATAGGGAGGTATTACAACTATATTAGAGTTTATGGCTATGCAAGTGCACCTCACCTACTTCCTAAATATATACCTGATAAATTGATTATCAGGGAAATTGCATACTAAACAATGGATGTCAAAATCACAACAATATTAGCCTCTAATTCAAAAATATATTGGCCAAAATTTCAAATAACATTAGGAAAATAGGTATTATTGAATGTTCATCATGCCAAGAAATAGGTAGAAGCTCTAAAAGATTTTATTTTGTGCATGGGGAAAGCCAGATAACATGATTCTAAAGAAACAGTACAGAGTCACCTCAAATCAGTAGGGTTAGTGAACCCAACTATTTTTATGTGGGCTCTGTCGTTCGAAGAGGTTTTATTGAGAAGCATTAATGAAATAGAGAAAGAGGAAATAAATTGTCAGAGGAAGCAAAGGGAAAAGAAATGAAGGAGTAGTGGGAGACTTTGATAGCTCAAGATGTAATACAAGAAGAAGAAAGGAATAAATCCAAGGAGGATAAAGAACAAGAACAGTATAATAAGGCCTTAGAGGCCAATGAATGGTATGAGAAGAAGAAAAAGAAAACATCCCAAGAAGAATTGCCCAAGAAAACAACACACGAGGAATTGAACAAGAAACTAGCAGTGAAAGAACTGGCCAAGAAAGAAGAAGAAGAAAAGGAGGCACATAGGAGAAAGGAATAATTGGCCAAGAAAACAAAGGAAAAAAGAGGAAGAAAGAAATAAATCAATAGAGGAAGCAGTGAGAAAAGAGAAAGAAGAAAACAAGAAAAGAAAAGAAGAAATGATTGCAACAAAGAAGCTACAAGAGGAGTGGGAAAAGAGTACCCCTCTAAACTATTCACGAAAGATTCATGTACCAAGCACCCCTATAGACCCTAGCACCCCATTAAACACTATGTCATTTGGTTTTAATGGTATCACCACATATATGATTTTGTTTGAAGACATTGTACCAGACTTGGAGAAATTATTTTATAGCAAATCTAAAAGGACAATAGTTACCAAATCAAATAAGAGACAAAAGGTTGAAGAGGTCCTAAAGACAGAACCCAAAGAAAAATCCATCTCATGGCCTACGGGGAATGACCCTGAGGAGAATGAAATAGAGACATCCTCAACCTTGCATTCCTTTGCAAGGGTTGATTCCATTACAATTGGTGAGTTAGATGTTGTTTTTTACATTGCAAAGCTCAGATATCCCTATTGGAAGAATAGTTAAAGCAACAAAAGGATCAAATGGAGATAGGATTTATGTAATACATACAAGTTAGAATACAATCTAAAGCTGGTTGAAATAGTTATCTTGGGGTTTCTTTGATACAACCCAAAGAAAATACCAAGTGTTAACACAATTCTAGTTGTTGAATCATAGTTGGTCGCCCGAGTGGGAACAATTTAACTAGTGAAAGTCGATTTCTGGCCAAACCTACGAAAGATATCAGAATACATCTGATTATTTCAAGAGAATTGAAACAATTTCTATAATTTTTCCAAAAATATCCATTTTTTTCTTGGGACGGCTTATGGGAGCTTCAAAAAACGTTGGGCTCATGCTCAAATTCGAACTTGGGAAACATGGTTCATCCATTAACACAATTTTATCTGGAACATTTCAAAGAAATACAATCTATGGGCTTTGCATGCCAATATATATTGCTATTATATATCTAGTATTTTATATCTGTGTGCTACCTTAGCTTTGTATCTTCTAGTAAAGAAAAAAACCATTGCCATTCCTCTCTACCTTTGACAAACACAACCATTTGTATTTGGACCGTTGGAATCTAGACCAATAATTTTTCAAAATACCGTTGGCATTTCCATCAACCTTTACGCTAAGTGTTGGAATTCCCACAACAACTTAGCTCATGCCTGGCCATAATGGAGATCCCTTTGAATTATGGATCTAAAATGGAGAGGATTTGAAAAATAAAGCATAAAAAATCTAATCGAGAGTTAGATGAAACTAAAAAATAAGCCAAAAGTTACAATATAGAAATTTCAAAAGTTTGCTTATGAGAATGTAAGGAGAAGTTGAGGAATTTGCAAAGATGGGATAGAGAAGGGAGATGGTTTTAGATAGATTATATGCCTTGTTTAAAAATGAAGAATCAATCACGTGACTCTTTTAAAGGAGAAGGTAAGAGGCACTCAGTAGGTATAATTAAGGTGAGAGATTTGATCTTCAGTGTGTTCATTGTGGTAAGAATGAGCATGAAGCAAATACATGTAGGATCCAATGGGAGAATATCAAAGAGAAGAAAGAACAAAAGAAAGAAAAAGGTAAAGCTCCTAAACCCACTCATTCTATTATTTTTCATTGCAATATTAGCATAAAAGAAGATTTGTTCAAAACTTTATTTACTTCTGGGAGAGATGTTTGGTTGCTTGACACCGGTGTTACTTGTCACGTGAATTTTTGGAAAGACTTATTTGAGGAATTAAATGGAAATGTATATGGTGTAGTAAACTTTACATATGGATCCAATCTGAAACCTACGAGAATTGACACCATCAAGCTCAAATTGCCTAGATTCTCGGACTTTATTTTGCATGATGTTCTTTATCTTCTTGAATTGTTGAGGAAATTTCTATCTCTTATGCACATTTGACAAAAATGCCACTCTATTCACATGTTTGATGAAAAAATTGAAGTAAGGAGGTCTTCCAACAACATGGTTATCATGACAGTATAGGAGGATGAAGAACCATTAAAGTTGAAAGGGACATCTACATGGGGACAAAATTTTGCATACCTCTCTCACCATGATTGAGGTGATCTGTCATCTAGTCTCTTATGACATGCTAGATTTGGGCACATCAATTATGATAGTTTTTCATGTATTGAATAAAAATTGTGTCTCTAGTTTTCCTACCATTCCAAGGAACTTGAAGCAATGTGAGACATGTATCCTTATCAAGCATCATTTTCATGATCCCTCTTCAAGAGTATGTAGAAATCTAGAGTTGATACACTCTAATTTGTGTGGCCCCATTCCTTTTCATTTTCGTTTGATAATAAATGTATCATAACTTTTATTGGTGACTACACTAGGATGCTTTGGATTTATTTGTTAAAAAAAAATCTCAAACATTTAAAAACTTTCATTTGTGGATTGAAAATGAAGCTCGATCTCATATTGGGACTCTTTGTATTGATAATGGAGAGGAATATACTTCTAATGAGTTTGAAATATTTTTTCACCAACATGGGATCAAGCTTCAAACCACTGTTTCATACAATCCTCAACAAAATGGTGTATTAGAAAGAATGAACAAGTTAGTCTTGAATATGGTATGTTCAATGCTATTTTTCAAGAACGTGAAGTTGATGTTTTGGGATGATGTAGTTCTATGTGCAATAATGTGAGAAACAAGAGTCCATCCCATGCTCTTGGGAAAAAGACTATTTATGAAATGTGGTATGGCTACATTCCTTCGGTGAGGCATCTCAGGGTTTTTGGTTCCACGTGTTATACTTTAATTCCTAAGGAGAAAAGAAAAAAAAATTGTGTAAGGATTTGAAATTGCATTTTCTTGGGTTGCACAAATACCACCAAGGCATATCATCTTTACAATGAGGTAAAAAATAATTGCATTCTTTCCATAGATGTGATTTTTCTTGAATCCACCAAGAATGACAAGATTGTTGAACGGAAGATTGATCATCTAGATAGATTCATCCATGTAAATACATATCATGAGTTTGATGATGAGATTCCACATCTTAAAGTGGGGATCCCTATCTTGGATCAATATTTGGAATCTCCTAATTCTGAAATGTCATCTCCCCCTCATGTAGAATACCCAACCACTTCATCAAAATAGGAATTTCAATTGGATGATTTGATCAAAAGGATTGAAAGGTTAAACCTTGATGGGAATGCAACACCATCTCAATCATTTGAGCAACCTAGACTATCACAGAAATTTCCAAAGTGGCTCATAAAGACACTTTAAAGTGTTTGTCTCGATGAGGTTGGAAAGACAAGAACCAGAAGTTCAACAAGATAAGAAAATGGAGGCAATGTAGATGATTCAGATTCAGGTGATGACAACGATATGGATTTTTCATATCATTGTGAGTTGAATTTATCTACTAACTTTGAACCAACTTCCTTTGAAGAATTTGCTTCTCATGATGAGTGGATAGAATCTATGTAGAAGGAGTATGATGCTCTTATAAATAATGGGATGTGGAATTTGGTGGATCCTCCATTTGGAACCAAACCTATTGGTTGCAGGTGGGTATCAACTAAAAATTAGATCCCTCACTTAAAAAGGATAAGGTGAGGCTTGTGGTGAAAGGATATGCACAAAAAGAAGGCATAGACTATGAGGAGACTTTTTCCCCCACAATAAAATGGCCTGCCATTTGTTCTTTGTTGGCTTTGGCATCACATAATAGGTGGAAGATTCATCACATGGATGTGAAGAAATCTTTCATCAGTGGAGATTGGAAAGAGAATGTATATATGTCTCGACCAGAAGGATTTGTTGTGAATGGTCAAGAACATAAGGTACACAAACTCACCGAGTCTATGTATGGCCTAAAGAAAGAACCTCATGCATAGTATGAAAATCTAATTCAGCATCTCTTGAAGATCAATTTCAAGCATTTTATTCATGATTATGCAACTTTGTTTGTCAAGAAAATTGGAAAAATGGTTGTATATCTTCTGGTGTATGTATATGATATTTTGATAATAGAGAACAGTGAAGCATATATTTTATCCATAAAGAAATAATTGAAGAAGGGTTTTGAGATGATATACATGGGACATATTCACTACTACTTGGGTATTGAAGTAACTCAGAATCCAAATAATGTATTCATGTCCCAAGATAAGTATACTAGAGAGTTATTGAACAAATTTGGGATGGTAGATTGTAATCCTCTCTACTCCAATGGAGAAAAAATTGAAGTTAACAACAAAAGAAGGGAATGAATTTGAGGATGCAACTAACCAAATATAGAGAGCTCGTGGGGATTCTTATATACCTTACTACTACCATACCAAATATTTCATTTGTAGTTTGGATCCTTTCTAAGTTCATGCAATAACCTTGTGAAGGAAATTGGTGTGCTACAAAGAGAGTTCTAAGGTACTTGAAGGGACCTCAATACTTTGGGATCAAATACTGTAAGGAAGAGGACTTAAAATTAGTTGGACATATAGATTAAACTTTATTGGGGATAAGGAGAACATAGTATCTACTTCAAGATACCTCATGAGTCTTAGATCAACAACTATCTCTTGGAGATCATGCTAACAGTCTATTCCAGTAGATACCACTACAGAGGAATAATATGTGGTTGTTCCACAGGAAACAAAGGAGATTGTGTGGCTCAGGAAGATATTGGAGGACTTGCAAAAGAAATAGGTGAATTCCACTCCACTTTTGATTAACAACACTTATTCAATCAAGTTGGTCGAGAATCCCAGGTTCCATGATTGAAAAAATCACATCAACACAAATTACCATTTGATTCAACATCATGTAGAGGCCAAGACTATTTAGCTAACACATTTTTCCACAAGTGAGCAAATTGTATACATCTTCACCAAAGCACATGGAAGAGCAAAGTTTGAAAAGTTTAGAAAGATTCTTGGACTTACAAACACCCCTTTGGATTAAGGGGGGAATGTTAGATACCTAATCCTTGGGATTGTATATTGTAAATATTAAATTTAGGAGAAATATGATGAATCATATGAATAGGAACAACCATCATACTTGTGGGAAGATGAAACCAAATTTTATCTCTAACTCTATTTGTATATGGCTCTCTTTAATAAAAAAATATTAATCAGTGGAAGCCTGACCTTTCATGCCATAATTCCCACCAAGTCTCTGTAGGTTCTAGACCTCCCATTTGTGAGTTAAATTAAATTCACTACATTCACAACCCAACATTATCCTCCATCACATCATTATGAATGTTATTTGAGTTGGTGAGCAATGGGATAGAAGTTCAAGGCTCTATACTTTACACAATTTCTAAAGTATAGGTAACTTGCAATAGTTGTGGATAATTGTTTGTTGTTTATAAATAGAACACTACTAAGAACAAGAGAAAGGAAGATTAGGTGTCGAATATTAAGGAAATATGTATGAGCGTGGAGATGAAAATATAGCTCCAAGAAAAAATGTACTCAAAAATGGAGCAGTATGAGATAATGGAACAAATTGGTTGTGGGGCATTTGCTATAGTGATTCTTGTTGATCACAAAATGAATAAAATGAAGTAAGAATTTATACACTTTAAACATCCTTGGAATTCACAAAATTTCATCCAATGCATGTTGTGTAGTCTATTACACTAAAAAAATTATTCATTTGAAGTTCTATGGACCTAATCTCGGAATGCAAGACTTTTTGGGGATTTATTATGAAAAAATGTTATTGATCTAAGATTTTTAGCTTGTTATACTAAATTGTTTTAGATTTTTTAAGGATTATGTACCTATGTGTTTTAGATCTTGCATTTGTTAAAGGAACATAGGTATAAGTTTGTACAATATCAAAAAATGAACTTCAAATAGTGGATGAATTGATTTATTTTTTATATTCAGGTATGTTTTAAAGAATATCTATATACCTCGACAGACTAACAAATGTCGACATTCAGTGCATTCAAAGGTATTTCATCCGTACTATGTTTCTCTTGAATATTGACAGAGATTATGCGTGCCGAGTCATGTCAATCCTTTGCCATTAGAGACATTGATCAATTTTAATTTATATTCTATTTATATCATCCATCTACAACAATATGGGAATTTGGCAAGCCTGGTATGTCTAGCGTTTAGCTAACCTAGTAAAATAAATTGATCTTCACAATTTGATTCAAACTTTGGGAAATCTGATTTTAATTCTAGTTTATTTAGGTGTTCATTTTATGTTATTATGGTGTAATATGTTATATAAATCATCCACATTTCTCTATAAATTCTTACTCTAAACTTGTCATTTTAAAAACTTTTCATAGATTATGATAAATTTTCATTCAAAAATAGTTTCACGTATTTTTCTCTCAAAGATGATATATGCTAAGATGATCTATTCTAATGTCTTAATATGGATTTAATTACTCATATTAAACGTCCTTCTAATGTGGAGTATAAGAATGTTTTGGTGGAAAAGGTGTATGCGCCTAAACTTCAACTTGAACCTTTCCACATCAACTTGTCCACATTAGTGATGTATTTTCACAAGCATTGTATAATGAATAGCAATAAATCTTAACTATAATGTCTTAATATGGCTTTAATTACTCATATTAAACATCTTTCTAATGTGGAGTATAAGAATGCTTAGATGGAAAAGGTGTGTACCTAAACTTCAACTTGAGCCTTTCCACATTAGCATGTCCACATTAATTATGTATTTTCACAAGCATTGTATAATGAATAGCAATAAATCCTAACTATTATTATATTCATATGAATATTCTTAATAATTGATTTTAATTATTTTTTTCTTATATGTATTTATAAAGTTATCTTTACAAAAAAACATTGTCCTATTTGCAAGAATATGGTCTTTTTGTTTCTTGCCTTTTTTTTTTTGCTTGTTTGTTTAACACATA
>SNQJ01S0040380.1:72363-84414 GCA_010110895.2 Picea sitchensis
GAAATCCTTGGAGGTATACTCACCCCCATTGGCTTTCCTCATAACTCTAATTTTCTTCCCAGTCTGGTTCTCCACAAGATCTTTGAACTCTTGGAACCGATTGAAGACATGTCCTTTGGTCTTCATGAAGAAAATCCAAGACTTCCGTGAGAAGTCATAAATGAATATGACATAGTATGAAAAACTAGTCAAAGATGCCGAAGACATCGAGCCAGATACATCAGAATGAATAAGATCAAGTATACTTTCTACTCTACTATTACTTTTTGGAAAAGCAGTCTTGGTGTACTTTCCCAAAGCACACCCCTTGCACAACTCCTGGTGATCTATATTGAACTCTGGAACTCTAGTCACAATCTCCCTAAATATCCTCAGATCCCCATGATGAAAATGGGCCATCCTCTTGTTCCATAGCTCACAAAGATCATTGTTGTTGGTAGAATGACGTAATGCACTCCCTGGTTGGAACATGAGCTTGTACAACTTATCATGTCGAGTCCCAATCACTTTGGCTGAAGTGATACTGGACCCCCTAGGGAATAGGATCTCCTGTCCATCATGGAACAACACCTCATAACCCCTCTCCTCAATAGAATAAATTGAAACCAAGTTCTTATTCAAGCTAGGAACATATATGACCTCTCTCAATAACATCTAAGGTAGAGACTCCCTCTGAAATGATATTGTCCCACTACCAACCGCCTTGACCACACGGTCATCTCCAAGCACTACCTCAAGATCACAAATCTGAGTAAGATATGTCAAGTGCTCGTGAACACCTATCATATGGCAGGAGGCACCACTGTCAATATACCACACACTGGAATGAGTGGTCCTAGTGGAAAGACACACTACTAAGGAAAATTCTTATCAAACTTGGTGGAGAACTCCTCCACCGCTATTGAAGTTGTTGTATGCTTCTTCTTCTTGTTCATACATTGTCCTTCATAGTGCCCAAACTTGTGACATGCAAAGCACATGACTTTGCTCATGTCCTTCTTGCCTTCACACTTTAATTTGTTTCCTCCCTTAGGACCCTTTTTCAATTTCTTCTTGTTATTGGCGGCAAGAGCCACATTCTCCTCATCATGACCTGTGGATGAAATACCATGCAAATAACCTCTTTGGGTCTCCTCCTAAATAAAATCATCCCAAAGATGTTCCCACTTTAGAAGGTTCTCCCTAGCCACAATGCCCTCAACAAAAACAACCCATGGTTTGGAAACTCCATTCAATGTTGTCCTCACAAGTTCATTGTCAACAATGGCCTCCCCCACAACTCCAAGTTCATCTCTCACCTATGTCAACCTGGTAAGATATGTGACCACATTTTCAGCCTTGGTCATTTTAATGCTCTTCAGTTTTTCTCTCAAAACCATCTTTCGGTTTCATTTGTACTATGGTACAAATTCATCAAAGACTCTCACATCTCATAGGCATTTTCTTTCCCTGTCACATGAGGAATTAAATGGTCCTTGATGGCATCAAGGATAATTCTCTTGGCCTTGATACTCTTCTTGGTGTATGTTGCTAGAAGAGTTGCATATGTGGGTACATTCACGAGATTTGTTGTGGAGTTCTCAACAATATCTCATAACTCACTTTCTTGCGACAACAATATCATCCTTTCCTTCCAAGCACCAAATTTCACTACCCCATCAAGTCTGTCCTCAACCCTCAAACTAGTAGCCATTGACCCTTTTCTATTGAAAATGAAAAACTCAATTTTGTGTTCGGTGAAGTGACTTTTGTCCCCCTTTTATGACTTGCTGATACAAATCTGCCTCTCTTTAACTCATCTCTGATACCATGTAAAATTTCATACCCCACCCAGCTTCAAGTCTCGTTGATTTTCAATCAATGTTTAATGCCCAAACCCATTTTTATGACAGCCAAATAAACTCGGCATATAAAAAAAAATCAAAACTAAAACATGAGGATTATGAACGATCTTTAATGCAGAAATAAAAACATATCAGTAGGACATATTCAGAAAATTTACACAGAGATTTTTTGTCTAATAGCGACCTTGGAAAACCCCACAAGGGGAAAACCAATGAGAGAGGGATTTTTTATTATTTCAAAGGTCTGAGGAAATGTCTTTTATATCACTCAATAGATTCATAAATTCAATGACAAACTTATCTCGAAAATCATGCCAAGATTTCACATAAAATATGAGCCAAACTCCTCGAAATTCATGCCAGAATTTCCTGCATAGAAGTACAGGTCTTCTCCTCGATTTTTGTGCCTCTTTCTTGTTGTACGGATGCCTCAAGATTCATGCCAAGTGTTGTATCAAAATCCTAGGCAATAAATGCATGTACGGTCGCCTTGAAAATCATGCCAATAACCCAGAAAATTCACATATAAATTATCCTCGATTTCTGTGCAGCAAAACAACTGTACGGACTTTCAAAATCCATATGGTACGGCTTGTAAAAACTGGTTGTGCATCTTCTCAATTTCTGTGCCAATACTAAGTTGTACGGTCTGTTGAAATCCATATTGTACGGCATGTGTGAGTGTTGTACCTTTCCTCCTCAATTTACATGCCAATGATTGCCTTGGAATGCATTCCCTTAGCAGCAAACTTGCTCCTCCTCAACTCTGATTGACTTCTCCTTTCTCAGCTCTCTCACAAAAAATTTCAACAACTCAAGAATGGGTGCGCCTTCCTACCCTAATCGACCTCATGAGGGAAGGTGAAGAGTCTCTCAATCCAATGGTGGAGATTGAATGAGATCAATGGTGGAGATAAAGTCACTTAAGTTACCCACTTTTCGTAAGTCCAAAAATTCATCTTTTAATTTGTCTCTCACAAATTAAATGACTAGGGTCCACATTAAGCACTTTCTCACCCCTTAGGTGCCTAGGTGATGAGAAACACTTGCCTAGGTACTTTTTAATTATTTTAACACTCCACCATGTTTGTCCCACTAGCCCCATCCCTTGGACCTACACCTATATTCCACATCCCTAACTCGTAGCCCTTTTCCTTTGGACCCCAGGCCCCTCCATCCTTAGGCACTCACCTCCACCACTCTCGGCCCATGTCTCCATTCCTAATGCTCCCTAGGCACCCAACCCTAGAAATTCCTAGAACCAAGGCCCCACCACCCTTGGCTCACTGACCCCTCCACCCATGGCCCCTCATCCCCAACGCCTTTTGTCTTTATACTAGAAGTCGTGTCTGCCCTTAGGCCCCACATTTATGTCCCTATCTTCCTATGCACATGGACATCCATTCCCTTCTACCCCTAGTACCCTAGCCACGAGCCCCTTCAAGGTTGGGCCCCTACCTCTACCCCTAGGTCTTCATTCCTATCCCTAGCCTCCTCTTACCTTAAACCTCACCTCTAGCCTAGGACAACCAACATCCCTTTAGCCACCCACTCAACCTCACTACCCTTACCCCTAAGCATCTCTACTTTACCCCTACCCCTAAACCCCAATAAATCCTAGGCCCTCACCTCCAACAAAGGACCCTTTATCCCCACAACACCTAGCCCCCTTAGCCCAAACCAACCCTTATTGCCTCTAGGATGTAACCCTTGACCAATGCTCCCCTTAATATTCCCTTGATTTCCCTTCATGTATAGAAACCCTTATTTAAACTAACCTACCTTATCCTCTTGTCTATTCTAGCATAAACTACACTATCCCAAGTTAGCATATTCCATCCTAAGCTTACCCTGCTTTAACTTACTCAACCTTACCATCTAGCTTATTCTACCCCATCTAACTTTATAGTACCCTATCCCACCCTTTCCTACCCTACATTAGTCTCCTAGCTTATCCTAAGCCTACCCTAGTCTATTTACCCAAGCTTAGCCTTAGCATAGTGTAACCTAGCTCTACTCTAGTCTAGCATACCGTAGACTAGCCCACCAGCTCCTCCCTTAACCTAGTTATTAATTCTACCTTAATGAAGTTGAACTTAGTCTAAGTATCCTAAGCCTACCTACTTTACAAACTTTACCCTACTCCAACCTACCAACCTACCTTCTAGCCTATTTACCCTCACTTACTCTGCCCTTTAACTTATTCTACTATTTCCTATTCTACCTACCCTACCTTAGTTTAGCTTAATCTATCCTATAATGAGCTTATCTTATCCTAACCTAACCAAGCCTTACCTTTCATAACTAAGCTTAACATAAAGCAAATATCCACATTAGTTTAGCTTAGTCTATCCTATCATGAGCTTATCTTTTCCCAGCTTAGCCTGGCAATGCCAAACCTTTCATAACTAAACTTAACCTAATGCAAATATCCACATTAACTTAAAACAAACCTAAAGTAACACTAACTTAAAACACAAAATACAACAAAATAGATATGCAAAATACAACAAAATAAATATAAATAATCCAGAGCAACAAAAACACAAAAACATTAGTATAAAAATGAAAAAAACTAACTTATTATAAAACATAATAAGAAAATTAAACATTAAAAAATATAATATAAAAAACATCCATCAAAATTCTTCAAACATATCCAAATATGTTATACGCATTCATTCACATATTCAAAATAATTAATCTTACCAACAGCAATATAATTAAAAACTAAGGTAAAAATAAGAATCACATCAAAAATCTTAAGACATATCCAAATATGTTATACCCATAATATCATTCACATAATCAAAATAATTATTCTTACCAACAGCAATATAATTAAAAACAGGTAAAAGAAAAATAGACCTACCTATTTACATCCCATCCCTACTCTAAAACCTGAGAACCAACTGTCATAACAATCTATGTGAACTTTACAAAATGATTATAAATGTGATTAAACAAATAATTTTATATATAAGAATAAGGAAAAAAGAAAAGAAGGTCCCTGATAACTGATTATAAATGTGATTAAATAAATGATTTTATATATAAGATTAAGGAAAAAAGAAAAGAAGGTCTCTGATCACCGAGCATTCCTGCACTGTAATATTAATAATAAATATTGACTTCAATATAATAAACTTATCCAATCTAATCTAATATGTAAAGTGCTTACAATGTTGGATTCCAATCCAATCTAATCTGTAAACTATATACAGCGTTGGATTCCTATCTTTCTTCCACGTGGTTATCATTATTTTGAATCAACTGTATATGCACCTATGAAACTGTTGATCTTTATCTTCTTGTTCGTTTTTCCAGTCTATTCTATTTGTGCCCTAGTCACTCCATGATAATTCCTTTTCCCAAAATTGATTCCATTCCTGGTGGTTTTCCATCCCAGGAATATCACATAGCTGGTGTATGCAGTGCATATTTGGGGATTCCACTGTTTAGATCAAGAGAGATGTAAGTAGTAGCTAAACTGGGAACGTCAGGAGTTAAAATGGTAATTGTGTGATGGTTGTTGCTAGTTGACTGTCTACATAATTGGTGGAAGAATATAAAACTAGCAACAACTATTTTATAAAAGTGGTTAATACTAATACAGTTATATAATTTATGATTGATAAATATTCAAAAACTATAATAAGCAAAGAAAGATTCTGAAAACATTAACTATAACTTTAAAATTTAATTGTAAACTTTACATATAATCCTAAACCAAAACATCAAAATAGTGAAAAAAAAACCTAACTGTAACTATTTCTCTCCTGAGTCTGCCACGGTTTTCTCTCGTGTGGCACAATGGTTTTCTAAATAACATTTACGTGGCATTAAAATAATATGCACAACTGTTTTCTTTTCTCTGTGCCCGAGTGGCACAACGGTTTTCTTTGCTGTGCTGTGCTGTGGTATATGCCGTCTACTCTATGGAAGAGACGGTTTTCAGTTGCGCGACTTGGCACAATCGTCTGCTCTATGGAGGACTCTGTTTTCGTTTATCCAACGCGGCACATTAGTTTTCAACTGATCAACAGTTCAAGTTATGAACGGTTTTTATGTGATAATTGCAGTCTCGAAACATTATAGAGATTGGAACATTGTTATTGAAGTTGAAAGGTGGACACTAATAATTTAAATTTGGTAATCTCAAACTTGGCAATCATGTGGTGGTACAGTGATTTTTTAATATGATTAGGTAAATGTTAAAAAGTAAACAGATTAACAGATGCATTCAAAAATACAAGGAAGTTATGAAGACTAAATCACATTCATTGATTTAGGAGGACGACTAAGAATATGCCAGCATCTTCAATTATTAACCATCAATTTAGAATTTTAGATTAAAAAGTGATTACTTGTACCTATCTCTAATACATATACTGCCTTTAGCATAATAAACTAATCAAAATAAAAAAATAAAACCTGTTTATATAAACCACTATTTAAAGTGATTAAAGTGATTGTTACTAATTAAAAATGAACATAATTGATAAAAAAAAATAAAAAAATTAATATATTAATATAATGACATGATTGGTGAAAGAATACTAAATCATTAATGAATTAATATAATGAGATGTGTACTTGCAATATTAAAATGAAACAATAAAGTGTGAGAAGAAATGTACTTTGACTGAGTGCTATGTGTTTACTTGCACGCAAAGCATGGGATTCACTTAACCAGAACAACTTAATAATAATTGCGATCAGAAATTCTTTGAAAGCAAACTTAATAATAATTGCGATCACAAATTTTTGAAATTCTTTAAAAGCACAATAAAAGTTTGGACGTGTGAGTTTGCAGAAATTATAGGAAAGAAATTTGAACGATTCACTTTAGTCAGAGGAAGTGATTTTCCTTGTTTGATTTGAATAGATTGTATTGATTTTTGTTTCCAATGTTATTCAGCTAAACTACAGCTACTTCAGGAAGAACTTAAAAAGCATAGGACCAGGGAAACATGTTTCGGGTACAAATCCCATGCATATTTTGTAAGAAGATTGTTTGAATCTTGTGCATATTTTGTAAGAAACTTAAAATCCAATGCATGTTAGGTCACCTCAGAGGATGCTTTAGAAAATCGAGGGAATGACCATTGAAGAATCTGTCAGGCATTTCATTGAAGGTAAGGGATATACTAACTCTATTTAGAGTGTTTCTATGTCATTTAAGTTCAGTTACAGCTCACATAAAGAAGAAAGTATTAATAAAACATTGAAGATCCATCACATTCGATGCAGGTGGCATGAGGGTTTTGAAAACACTAGATGATTTTCCATTGCTGTGTAGTGGGCACTAGTAGTTTTGATCTTCCTCAAGGACACACAGGTACAGTACTCAATGTTACCATCTATAGTTGGAGCCTTGGTGGGATTGTTTCACCATCTAGGAGAGATTCAAGATATTCAACAACTGAGGTTGTAGTTTCAGTTCTTTGTCAGTGGTACTAAATGCAATTTGATGTCTAAGGAACCTTTGTTCTAAACTAAGGGGGCTCTAAAAGTTAAATTTATGGATGTCATCAAGCCTTTCAATGAAAATATGGATTGATTTGGCTCACTATATAAGGAAATCAAGATTAATAATCAGCCAAGGAAATCAAGATTAATAATTAGCTTGCTGAAGGAAACACATTTGTCCTTACCTGAAATGAGATTGTGAGAACATTTCAGGTGTAGGATATGATCAATAACTTCGAAGTGGAATTGTTAAAGATGCCATGGCATTCCCAGTTTTACACCACACTGGAAGACTTCCATCATTCTCTCTGTTTTTCAAACTCGAAACATGAGGTGAGTTGAGTGTTAATGTCAAAATTGTTGGGATGGATATGGGATAAGCTCAATCATTCACCTTGGTTTAAAATTAAACTGGGTTTTTTTAGGATTTCAATTCATTTATGTATATGAAGGTGGGGTGGGTCTAATAAAACATATTATATGTTTTACTTTATTATTGGCACAATCTTCACCCCACCCTCACCCCCTCTCTTTACTCCATTAGCCTCACCCTCATATATATAATTTTTTTAAAAAAATGTCATTTCACCAAATTTTGTATTATCCGATTAAAAAACAATTTTAAAAAATAGAGAGTTTAGACAAAGCCGAGAGTCTAGACAAAGCCAAATTAAACTAGCCAGTGCGGAATGAGGAACAGAGAAGAGGAAATTATAAAAGTGCAATGCCATGGGCATGGAATCCTCCATCATCCATTTTAATCTCTCTGGATTAGATTTACATCACAATCTGGTTATTGCTAAAATTCATTACTAACCAATAATAATAATAAATTGATTGCAGTATAATAAGTTTATCCGATCTAATCTAATCTGTAAAGTGTTTACAACGTTGGATTCCAATATAAGCTAATCTAATCTGTAAAGTGTATAGAGTTGGATTCCTATCTTTCTTCTACATAGCTATCATTATTTTAGATCAAAGTAGGAAAACGTATGCACCTGTGAAACTATCGAACTTTATCTTCTTGTTCATCATTCGAATCTATTCTGCGTGCGCCACATTCGCTCCATTATAATTCATTACCATAGTTGATTCCATTCCTTCTTCCTTACTGTGATTAAATTGAACACCAGAAGTTCAGAAATTAGAAATTTAGCAAATTACATTCAATTAGAAATTTAAATCAGAACTTTAGCAAATTACATGAAATTATCAAATCAATCAACGTTGAAAGAGGATGGAAACAATTAAAGAAAATCTTCAATATTTACATTCATGGTCAGATTTATGGAACACCACTCCATGCACATCCAGTTATTTTTCCTCCACTGCCATGATTTTCTCCTCCTCAATACACAGGCACAACACGTTGAATACATTAATCACAGAATAAAACCCACAGAAATACATGCATTCGCAGACAATCTAATCCAATGTGATACCCACAATACCTAGTAACCACAATGATGTCCACCCGATTCATAAATCTCTCCATCCGATGGATCATCACCTCACCTCCTTAATGGATCATCATCAATATCCAATGGAATGGTAGAGCTTTGCTTCAGTGTCTTTCTGGATGCTTCAATTGTAGAGATCGTGGGGAGGCAAAGCTTTGTTTCCATGTCGTACTGGACACTGCGATTGTAGATATAGTGGGGAGGTAGAGCTTTGCTTCCATGTCCTTTTGGATGCTTCGATTGTAGAGATAACACAAAATACTACAACCCATTAATTCCTTGAATCTCATAGTAAACCCACAAGGCTTAGGTGGATTGGATTCCCTCATCTCCACAATGCAACTGTATAGATCGGACTTAATCATTTCTTATTTTGGACAACCCTTGTCAGACCTTGTCCACCAGGGCTGAGAACGAATTATCTCGAAGCTCTTTCACCGTTGCTCTCACATCTCCAGTGACTACTGTGTTGCCCAAGGATTCTCTGGCAATGGAGGGATCCATTCTGGACCTAAATTCCATTTGGAAAGACACCGTTGAGATCTTATCGCTCTGCATCTTCAGCGCCAGGCCTGTCTCCCTCCATAGGTCGGTGATCACCACTTCGAAGCTCATGAACTTCTTGATCTTCCCATCGTCCTTTGTTTTCTCTTTGGTTGCGATAGTATTTTGATCGGCTCCAACTCTGTGGGTTCCCCGCCTCCTTCTCTTCTCCTAAAGATTATCAATCCAGGAATATCATCACCCTAAGGGTGAATATCACATGGCTTGGTGTATGCATTAGGCTGGGCAAACAAATATGACAATTAGGACGAATAAAACAAAAAGACACCATATTTCTTCTGTGCTTTTCCAACGGATACTTTGTCTTCTTTGCTTTTCCAACGAGCACTTTATCTTCTCTTCTTTTCCAGTGGATAGTTTCCCTGTTTTTTCGCCCTTCCTTCCGTATTTCTTCTGTGCTTTTCCAACGGATACTTTATCTTCTTTGCTTTTCCAACGAACACTTTATCTTCTCTTCTTTTCCATTGGATAGTTTCCCTGTTTTTGCGCCCTTCCTTTTTTGTTGATTCCTTTTGTTAACAAATCCTATGAAACCACGTGGAAAGTAAGACACTGCTACATTTTGAAAAATCATAATCTTCCCGTTGCATGAATTTGATGAAATCCCTTGAACCGCTAGCGTTCAATGTTCAAATAAATTAAAATTCATGGAAAAATGAACTAGTCAATGGAATTGAGTTGACAAGGATAATTTCCAATGTATGGTATTCGTTGCACCAAGTGGGTATTATCCCTCTGTAAAACAGTATCACCACCAAAACCATTATCTGAGGTTTTCATCATTGTTTTCTAATTAGTGATATGAAATCTACACTCTTACATTGCAGGTATCATTTTCCAAAACAATTAGTTAAACATATCTGTTTTTTCAGAGTCATATGGGTGCATTTACATTTCACCTCGCTTATAATAACCTACTTAAGTAGGGATGTTATACCCTATTTTTCCAAAGTTGCATTTAGATCACCTATAATAAAGAACTTATATAAATAGGTGTGTTATGCTCATAAAGTATAAACATATTTTTTTAATCTTAGTTTTACTTAATGAATGCATGTTGAGAGATTTGGACTAGATAAAGATATTTGTGTATTCTAACAAGTTTGTAATTATTTTAGCTTTTAGCATAGTTGAAGTGGTGTTCCTGCATATGATTGTTACTTAATGGTTAAAATTGTCACATGTCATAGGCATGGATGGATGTAATCATTGCTTTACCACTTTGTGCATTGTAAATTATTAGATTATTTGTAAACAAAAGTTTCAATTGATTTTTTTTTCTATGATTTAGCTTAGAAAAGTTATTTATTTATTTATTTATTTAACTTATTTAGGAAAGGTTATAACTGAAAATCATTTATCTGCCTTGCTATTGGCCTTTACAAGCATGAAATCACCATCAGGAACTCAAGATGGGGACGTGGCAACAAGAGATCAACATCTTGGTATTGATGTCTTTGCACCCTGATATAGTCCACCTATAAGTTTCCATAAGTCCCACGAGGTGTCTTTAGGTTCTAGACCTCCCATCTGCGAGTTACATTCGCTTCACTCACAACCTAATGTTATCCTCCATCACATCATGATGAATTCTATTTAAGTTGGCCAGCAGTGGGATAGAACATCAAGCCTCTATACTTTACACAATTTTTGAAGTGCTAGTTACTTGTAGTAGTTGTGGAGAGTTGTTCATTTTTTCTAAAACAAAACAATGTTGATAACAAGAGAAAGGAAGGTTAGGTGTCAAATATTAAGGAAATATTAATGAGCTTGGAGAGTGAAAAGATAACTCTGAGAAACAAATGCACTCAAAAATGGAACAATATGAGATAATGGAAAAAATCGTTGTGAGGCATTCGTTGCATTGATTCTCATTAATCACAAAATGGATAAAATGGAGTTTTACCCTTTAAACATCTTTGGAATCCAAGGAATTTAAACATCCTTGGAATCCAAGGAATTGTAGGATTTAATCCTCCAAAGTTTCTTCCAATTAATGTTGTGTAGTCTATTATACTAAAACAATTTAGGCATTTTGAAGTTGTATGGACCTAATCTTAGAATGCAAGAAGTTTTGGGGATTAATTCTACAAAAATGTTATTAGTCTAAGATTTGTAGTTTGTTGCACTAAAATGTTTTATATTTTTGAAGGATTATCTATTTCTATGTTTTAGAACTTGCATGTGTTGAAGGAACATATGTATAATTCCGTACAATACCAAAAAATGAACTTGAAATGGGAAAAAATGATGAAATTTGATGCATATGAGGTATTTCATTTGCACTATGTTTCTCTTTAATCCTTCTACAAAAATATGGGAATTTAGTAAACCTTTTATGTCGTCATTTTTCTAACATATTAAAATCAATTGATTTTCACCATTTGCTTCAAACTTTGAGAAATTTGATTGTATTTCACTCTATTGTTAGATGTTCATTTTTTATTATTATGGTCTAGTATTTTCTATAAATAACCCACATTGTTCTATGAATTCACACTCTAAACTTATCATTTTAAAAACTTTCCCTAGCTTATGATAAATTTTCATTTGAAATTAGTTTCATGTGTTTTTCTTACCAAGATAATCTATTGTAATGTCTTCATATGGATTTAATTACTCGTATTAAACATCCTTCTATTGTGGAGTATAAGAATGCTTGGATGGAAAAGGTGTGTGCCTCAACTTAAACTTAAGCTTGTCCACAT
>SNQJ01S0040381.1:37106-67124 GCA_010110895.2 Picea sitchensis
AATTTAAGGAGCAATTTTGGGGGTGTGAGGGAATTTAGACTATTAATTAATAAACAAAAATTAATTATTGGAGAACCCTAGGGATGAGTGACACTTGGACGGCGGAGATTGCTTAGGGTTTTTGTCATAAAATATTAATTAATTAATAATCAGGAAAGTAGGTGGGTCTCATTTTTCCTATAAAAGAAAGGGAAAGGAAGGAAGAAGGGGATGAACGGTGAGCGTAACGTTATGCTGCCGAATTGTGGTTGACGGATTTTCTTGTGAGGAGTTGGGTGTAATCTCAGCTTTGTCAGAGTGGTAGCTCAGCCGTGGAGGCGAGCTGAGATGCTAGTCGATTCTGGTACTTGTGTGGCCCCTTTGCGGCTCGGGGGGCGACGGGGGAAGCAGAGTACCCCACGCGTTTGGCTGGGAGGTACCGGTGAGCTTCCAGTGGTCGGCAAGAGGAAGAGGCAAGGAGCGCGGAGCGCGGCAAGAAGCACGGGACAACAAACGAGGCGTGGTCAACCTTCAAGGCAGGCGAAGAGGCTAAGGTATGGTCGTATTCTTTTGGTAGAATAGAAGGCACTAGAATTGATATAGATCTGATTATGTTGGAAAGGTGAAATGGATTTAATGTTTAAAGGGTTGCTGCAATTGTCGTTTTCCTGGACGATTTACATAGTTTAATTTTTACAAGGGATGTGGAACCACCTCAAAGTTTTAAACAATTGCTGAGTGGCGAATGTGTAACCATCTGTGAAATCACCCTTGCCGGTAGACGTATCATTGTTGATTAATCCGTCGACTTGGGCATTAAATCTCTGCGTTAATGTGATGTATTTCTTGCGTTTTTGTGTGTGAAATTTTTCTCTGCGATTGGGGTCTGCATTCTCCCCAGACCGAGCATCATCACCTTCGTTCTTTTTCTTTTGGGTTGCGTTTTATTGTGGTCAATGTGTCTGGTTCTGGCATAAGTGGCCATGTGTGCCTTATTCCGTGTTTCAGGTGTGCGCTTCCTTTTATTGTTGGGCACCTCCTTTTTGACCTGAGCGTCCCCTTTGTTCCTTGGGAGTTGCTGTGTGTGATGTGCCGTTTTTAAATTCTGAGCGTCCCTACTGTGCGGGCGTAAAAAAAGAAAAATATTTCTTGGTGTTGTGGTGAAATTCTCCCTGCGTTGGGGATGAGAACCCCTCCGTGTTGACAGTAAAATTTCGGTGTGCTTTTCCGTATTGTCATTAACCCTCCTAGAAGTATTATTGCTAGCAGCTTGAGAGCCACCAGTCACTAAATCACATCCTGCAGTTATGGCTTAAACGTTTCCACTGCTACCACAGTCCCTGATTGTTGATCGTTGCGTTGGGTGAGATGTCTCCCGGCGTTTCGTTTTCCCTTCTCTCTGAGATGTTGCTTGTCTTGGGCAAATCGCTGCAGAAGACCCTCACGGGCTCTGACCACAGGTCGTTGAGTTCGTCGTATCACCTCTCTGCTTTTAGGGGATTATTTTACCCTGCGTTGGGGCGGAGCACGTCCCGCCTTTCGGCTGTTAAAATTGAGCATGGGGCGTTCACCTTCTGCGCGACCGAAGAGGAGAGAAGGCTGCGATGCCTGAGTCGGTCATTCTTAATTTAGCCCTGACTCGCAGTTCATTAAATCTCGTCCTGAATATCGCCAGAAAGTCCTCGAGGCTGAGATTTTCTTGCTGGGATGGCAAGACGTGTTTACTTTTAGAACCCTTAAATAGTCGTGGCCCACTTTCCGTCTCCTTGTTATGGATGGTCGGAGGTTGTTTCTCGTTAAATGTAATTCTGGACTGTAGCTAAAGTGACTAAACAATAGAACGAAATCGCAGGACCTGTAGCTAGGTTCCATGCGTGGTTTTCAATGATTTTTGTCCATCAGTCGACGGTTGATGTTGCGCTGTCCTTCCCACCTTGGATTGTAAACAATTGTTATTTTCCTTCTCTCTTTACTGCTGACAGCACTGATAGCCGCCAGCGCATGCCGTCAGAAATCTATTCCAGTTCCCACCTTCAGATTCACCGTTAGCATGCCAGCGCAACCCTTAGTTTTAGTGATGTTTTAAGTGTGCCCTGTTGGTCGTGTCCCTCAGTTTTATTGTTGACCTTTGGTACATTCCAGATTGAAGGGAAATCCGTTGATTTATGTTCTCAGGGTAACCCCCGAATGATCTTATCGCCTATGAGTGTTTTGCGCAGCTCTTTTATTTGTAGATATGTTATTAGTTGTTGATTTAATAGCTGTTTTCTTTAAACCTGTTAATTAATTTTATCCCTTTCTGAATAGCCTCAAAAGTGCAATTAAATATGCAAAAGACATATTTCCAGTTGGGATATGGTGTCACTTTTAATGTGAAGTTATTTTTTTAATGGAACTTACTGAACAGAATTTACCCTATCGCCCTCTTCATGATCGCTGTCTTTTTGTTTTGCTGTCTTATATGATGATTTTAATTTCTGATGCTGTCTGTATGAAGCCTTTCTAGAATTGGTGTATTGTTTTAAATTGCTGTTTTAATTTTGTTGTTATTATATTGATTTTATTATTATAATATTGCTGTTGTTATGTTACTGTTATTATATTGCTGTATTTATCATATTGCTATTATTGTATTGCTGTTATTATATTGCTGTTATTATTACATTGGTATGAAGCCTTTTTACTTTGCTGTTATTATATTGATTTTAAATGCTGATGCAATCCGTAAAATCCGATGCTGTTTTATGCTATATTGCTTTATGTAATGGCACTGTCAATGGTCGACTTGTCTAGGGTCCTCTAAATCGGTATTAAACTTTGTCAAATAATTTGGGTTAGTATTATAGATTTTCACCTTAGATATATTGTAAGTTTAAATTGAGATCGTGATGTTACCCGGAACAGGATGACTTGAACCTGTGATGTTATTTTTACTTTATCCTCGATTTGATACTTCCGATATCGAACGTTCCTATAAGCATTACTTAAATAGGGTGTTTTTAAAGGAGTCACGTTTATTTATCGTTCTTTTAAATTTTTGTCAAAATTTATATTAAGATTATTTCAGTATTGTCTCCTTCTAAATTGATACGTAAATGAGACCCATGAATATTGTTATGGCCTTATCTATGGAAGATCCCCCTCATGATGTCACCTCAAACTTTATGAAAGATTATTTAAATGAAGATGGTTTAAACGTGATGTCTTTTAAAAACATAATGATTGGGTTATTATTAAATTGATGTCAATTTTATAATATGGATAGTGGTCACTGTCCTTTTAGAAGTTATTGTATTATAAATTTGCCTTTTAAAATTTTGAGGTGTGATGTTTTTCAAATCAAGATTCCTATAATCATATAATCCTTGCTATGTCCATATAGGATGCCTCTCTAATAATTTGCTATCTTTAATCATGGTTATTAAGTATGGATAGTGACACATCCACTATGCCCCTTTTTACCTTGCTATTTAATTCTAGTATTTTATAGATGGCCATTAAGTTAAGATGATACAGTGTTATTTCAACTAGGATGTCACCTTTGAATATAATAGTAATTTGCATTATCATTTAGATTTATGATTGTAATGACATAGCATGAGGGTTCCTCATGTTGGAGTTAAATGTTTTCATCTTGAAATGGTTATTAGAATTTGGAGGTTGTAGCATATAGGAGCTAGCGTAACTATAAAATCATGGTCCTGATTGTGTGATAAATGATAGATAGTTAATGTTTCATGACAGTGATATTGTAACTTTTTATTGATTAATAACATGTGTGGCGATACCCTAGAAATACATACCGTAATTTACCCCCAGTTAGTATTTTAGGGTGGTTGTTCTGTTAGATGACGTCGATTCCTGAGCGGTCATTGTCAAGGTCCTTGTCACGCGCCTTCCGTAAGGGGCGCAATCGTACTTTTTATTTATGTAGTGCTTGATTTTATTCCGTTGGTTGCTTGGTCTGTTGCGTCGGGTGGGATGTAGACACCTCCATGTTCCTCAGAATAGTCGCCAGCCCTGAGACCTTAAGTGGTTAAAGACGATGGGAAACCGGGCTTGAGCGTTGCTTATGTGTCTTGGAGGTCCTAACCTTGCAGAGTAGGACGGGCGGGAGGTCAGTCGCTTTTAGCAGTCAGTTTTTATTGTCGTATGATCATCATTCATGCCTGTGGTTACGTATCGTGCATCCTGGTCATATTCTTATGTTCATCCTAGTTGCGTCGCATCGTCGTCAGGTGGCGGCGTAGAATCGAGTAGACTGTAGTTGTCTCCTTGTACATACGCACACACACACTTCAAAAAAATAAAAAATTGCACCTATCTCTAGAAGGGTTGTCATAACAAGGCAGTTCGTTACAGCGTGCATGAAATATATGATCAAGGAGATAGGATAGATTTTCAATCCAATTTTTCTCTATTTACTCAAGATCCTATATATTTTGAGGATGCAATTCAGGAAGAACAATGGATTAATGCAATGAATGAATAAATGGAATCTATTAAGAAAAATGATACATGGGATCTAGTTGATTTACCTAAGGAGAAAGAATGCATATGTGTAAAATGGGTATATAAAACTAAATATAAGGAAAATGGAGAAGTTGACAAACATAAGGAAAGACTAGTAGCTAAAGGATTTGCACAAGAATATGGAGTTGATTACAATGAAACATTTGCACCCGTAGCAATACTTGACACAATTAGGATGGTACTAGCTATTGCAGCTCAACATAATTGGAAAGTTTATCAAATGGATGTCAAATCAGCCTTCTTGAATGGATATTTAGAAGAAGAAGTCTATGTGTAGCAACCACAAGGGTATGAAGTAAGAGGACAATAAGACAAATTCTATAGGTTAAAGAAGGCACTTTATGGATTGAAGCAAGCACCAAGGGCTTCGTATAGAAGGATAGATTCATACATGATAAAAAATGAATTCATAAGAAGCACTAGTGAGCCTACACTATACATGAAAGTCAATGAACAAGGTTATATCTTGATTGTTTCCCTATATGTTGATGATTTGATTTATACAGGTAATCTCTCTATTGATATGTTTAAATCAGCAATAAAGAAGGAATTTGAGATGATAGACTTAGGGTTAATGAACTATTTTCTTGGCATTTTAGTCACACAAAATGATAAAGGAATTTTCATCTGTCAAAGTAAATATGCAAGAGATGTTTTAAAAAAGTTTAGAATGATACACTGCAGTCTAGTTTCTACACCTATGGCAGTTAGCACCAAACTAAGTAGAGATCAAAATGAGATGGATTTTGATTCAACTATATTTAGAAAATTGGTTGGAAGTTTGATGTATCTCACCGCAACTAGGCCAGATATAATGTATGGAATCAGTTTGATTTCTAGATTCATGGACACACCAAAGAACTCACATTGGCAAGAAGGAAAAAGGTTATTAAGATACATTGGAGGGACTATAAATCATGGCATACTGTATTCCACTTCAAATAATCTACAGTTAGTTGGATACATAGATAGTGATTTTGCAGGAAGCATTGATCATAGAAAGAGCACATCTGGATATGCATTTCATCTTGGAACAGGAGTTGTGGCATGGGCATCAAAAACCAACCAATAGCGACAATCTCATCAACAGAAGCAAAATATGTAGCAGGTACATCAACAACATGTCAAGTAGTCTGGATGCAAAGAATATTGAAGGATCTAATTCACAATCAAGAAGAACCGACTACAATCTATTGTGACAACAAGTCCACCATTGCACTATCAAAGGATCATGTTTTTCACAAGAGGACAAAGCATATCGACACGAGATATCACTTCATTCGAGAACTTGTCAACAATGGAGAACTCATCCTACAACATTGTAGATCAAAGGAGCAACTTGCAGACATATTTACAAAGGATTTAGCACAAGACCAATTTGAGTATTTAAGAGAAGCATTGGGCATTGTAAATATTAATGTAATTAGTAGTAGAAATTAGGGGGGAGTGTTGGAATACGTTAATTTCTACCTACCACCATTAAATCAGAACCTTCCACTCAACCACCACTAATGTTCTTCCACCGCCTCTCGTAAACACTCCAGAAAATTCCATCGACACTCCAGATTGTTTCGGGAGGCTCCAAAAGTTTCCTCTCTCTCTTTAAAATCAAAATCAATGTAACCATTCAGGAAGTGAGCAATAGAATTGTTTTCTCTGTGCATTACATTGTTCCTTTGCTTCTGCCCACTCAATTCCATCATCAACTACAATTCTTTGTGATTTAACTTATGATGATCGATGTTTCTACCCCTTTCACTGTATTTCATTTCTAGTATGTTCCAAGTTTCATTGAACCCGTTTGTTGCTGCAACTTTGGGAAGAAAGCTCTCATGCAAGCTTTGTTGAATGAGAAACAATGATGTTACATCATTCTTCTTATTTGCTATGAGTTGATCCTTCTTCTCTTAAATCATCGCTTCATATACTTCTTGATTTGAGGGTTCTTCAAACCCATTCAACACAATATCCCATAAGTCATCCATAGATAATCTAGTTTTCATCTTAATGACCCAAATATCATAATTTTTACCAAAAAATATAGGAAAAACATAATAACTATTGTACCACCAAGCATGCACCCTAAGGTGTGTTCCACTTTACGTTGAAACTTGTAACCTTATCCTCATATAAAGACTCAACCACAAATATTTTACTAAGATAAATACAAAAATGTGCAACACTTGCACAATTTCAAGCAAACCTCACAAACTTATTTTCAAAAAATGATTCAGTTTACAATTATGCCTTATTTCAACAAATCCTCTTAAACATATCTTATATTTTGAGTTTGTCCTGCTTGTTAATTCCTTACATTAAAGCATTTCATGTTCAACTTTGACCGTTTATATGAATACATCAACAAAATATATCACACGACAACAACCCAATGGCTCAAAAAAAAACAGTCTCACAAAACTTTGCAATACTGTAAAACGTAATCAATAATCATGCAAGGGGGTAAGGCATATAAGGATTATACCTTCAAACGTGTGTGGGCTCCATGGGATCCATTTCCTTTCATTAAGGAGATGCACAATACCCTAGATGTATTTCGTCTCTCTTCAAGAAATTATCAATTTTAGAACACCAACACTCGCTGTATCTAACCCTGGCAGTTCCCACGCAGTGAAATAGTTGTTGGCTTTCGAAGGTTGGACGCTGATTTAATCTGATCGCTCAGATTTGTGAGAGAGAGCGTTTAGATCTTCACATCTGGATGTTGAATGTCCAAAAAACACAAACCCAAATCGCCATAGGTTCCTAAAAAATATAGAATTAGGTAACATAGGGGAGATAGATCCCTTTATGCCCCTCGGATGAAGGATCGTTAGTGGGGCTCTCCTAGACAGTCGAGAGGGGATCAGGCCGGTTGAAGCCCTGAAACAAAAAGGAACGGAAATGACGGTGGCTAGGGTGTTTGCAACGAGACGGGTGGCTCTCCCATCAACGCACAGCGACTTTTTCTTCAGCGGACAGTTCTTCCAGCAATCTGCGGTCTCCTTATGAACTCTTCGTCCTCCTCTCTGGCTCCGTGGCCGTCTCCTTGGCTCTGCGGCTTCTTCTGCACACGCACAGATACTCAACAATTATTTCACCCTCAACAACACTACTCTTCTCAACGTAGATATCTCCATTCGTCAATCCAAGTGCTCAACGAGACTCTCACATTGATACCAAAATGAAAGTTAAGAGGGGCGACGAAATGGTTACAGCTTCAGCTGTATACAGACAAACATACCAAACTGTGGAGAGCTAGAACTCTGTGAACTTTGTTGTTCTAATTCATTCACCAAACATGTTTATTTATACATGGTTTCTTTTCTTCGAAATGCGCTGGAGAAATATTTAGAATCTTCTACACAGTACTGTCATGAAAGTTCCGGAGAAGGTTATTTTCGGGAGTAATTATCTTTTAACAGATATACACATACAATTAATATGATATATTTACCTTGGAGCTTAGACAGAGCCTTTCGTATCTTTTGCTCACATCCATTGCAGTCCATGTGCACTTCCATTTCCACAATCTAGAAACAAGATTTGTATCAGCACTGTAAGTATCCAGTTTTAAAAGATCTAAGCATTTTGCGTTGAAAACATTTTCTAAAGGAGTTTCAAATCTCATCTAAACGCAGGGAGAAAAGTATTGGAAAAATATTTTCTGGCGGTGCTTCAAATCTTAACTGATTGCAGGGAGGAAAGCACGAGAGAATCTACAATGGGAAAAATATTTGTCATGAGTCATTTTACTTGCTAAACAAGATTAATATTCATCATTGATATTAGATAAGATTATTATTTAATATATTGCTGGAAATAGTAATTACAAGTGGGTAAGATATTTACGTTTCCGTCTATTTGTCTCTTAGTCTTCAGCAGCCGATTTGTCTCTTAGTCATTCTTTCAGAAGCCGAATTATCAGTTTGATAGTTTGAAAGTGCAAAGTCACGCGTTTACTCAAAAGTCAGTTGGCAAGCAAGAAGTTATAAATGAAGTTGATCTTTATCTTTCTCGAGCTTTCTTAGCTTATGTAGGAAGTCTCAATTGAGTCAACAGAAGAAGTCATTGGAGCCGAATCTCATCTTAGTTATTGTATTCTATAACTGCGCGCAGTGTGCCGAAGTTTATTAATATCAAGAACTTCGTATTTTGAGTTTATATGTTAACCATAGCATTTTGTTATTCCACATTTATAAATCGTTCTTTAAAGTGCTTATATTACAAAGTGCAACATTTTGTGTAGTCTGTCAAGTACGCGGAAAGTCCCGATTGATTCAGTGACTAATGGATCCAAGATTTGATTGTTACGTAGTGGATCCTAGATCTGGTATGAGAGCGGGTTGATCAAAAGAAAGTTGATCAAGTGCTCGCTCTATCAGAACAAGTTCAAGAGCATAAACTCTGTTGAAAAGTGAAAAATGACTTCTACCTCAAATATGCAACCTCCCACTTTTACATGAAAGAACTATGATATGTGGTCCTTGACAATGAAGGTGTTGTTCTGAGGTCAAGATGTATGGGAGATAGTTGAAAATGGTTATGTGGAATCAATAGATTGGGCAACATACAATTCTCTCACACAAGTTGAGAAGGATGTCTTGAAGGATCAAAGAAGGAAGGATGCAAAGGCATTGTTTTGCATACATCAAGCCATGCATGAGAGCATACTTCCAAGAGTTGCATCAACAAAGCAAGCCAAGAAAGCATCGGACATATTACAAACCTCTTTTCAAGGTATGGACAAAGTAAATAGTTCAAGACTACAAATTCTTAGAGGATATTTTGAAACTTTGTCAATCAAAGATACAGATACAATAGATTCCTTTTATACCGATGTCCTTGGCCTGATATATCAGATTAAGTCTAATGGTGAAACCATAAAAGACAAAAAACTTGTTGAGAAGGTACTTAGGAGTATTCCTCATAAGTTTGATACCCTTGTTGCAACTCTAGAAGAAGGCAAAGACTTGAGTCAATTTAGCTTCGATGAACTGCAAGCTTCCCTCATTAATCATGAACATAGATTGAATAGGTCAAGTATGTCATTAGGGAATGCCTTTTCCATGCATTCATCTATAAGTTGTGGAAGAGGAAGGGGGAGAGCCAATTCTAGAGGCAGAGGAAAAAGTTATGTCAGAGGTGGGCGCAACAGTTGTCCTGGAAATATTTGTGGAAGAGGTCCAAACCCAAGTATCAAACAGTCAAGTTTTCAGAGAACTAACAAATCAAATACTCAAAGCCATTACTGTAAAAAGTATGGACATTATGCATATGAGTGAAAAAAGAGATAGTATAATGAGAACAAGAAAAGTCAAGATCAATCAAACAATGCAAATAACCAAACTTATCCTATGTTTATGGCGCTTGTTGTAGAAATTCCTATAGTATCACCACTTGAATGAAATGTTGCTCAAGCAAGTCCTTGTGACATATGGTATTTAGATTCAGGATGCAGTAACCACATGACAAGAAACATATAATTTTTTTCTAGTTTGGATGAGTCATTCCAAACCAAGGTTACACTTGGAACAGATATCCAAGTGACTCTCTTAGGCAATGTCAGTATAAAAATTTTAACTAAGCAAGGAGAAAAAATAGTGATATGTCTGATATATATTATGTTTCTAGTCTGAAGCATAATCTGATGAGCACAGGACAACTATTAGAAAAAGGATATAGAATCTACATGGAAGATAATCACTGTGTGATCATGGATAAATTCCCAAGCAATATATTTATTGCAAAAATCCAAATGACAAGTAACAAGATGTTACCATTGACTTTGAAGCCCGACAAGAAGAAGAATACAATGATAGTTGCTGGTAAAGGAAAGAGTGTGCAGTTAGACATTGCATTTACAACAGAAAGTGTGTGCAATTCTAATGAGGAAAATAGTGCGTCCAGTACCAACAAAGGAGAAAATGGCACAAAGATGAAAGAAATATTTCAATCTGAAATAAAGGATGATTTTTGGATATGGTATTTCATATTTGGACATTTGAACTTTGGAGGTCTGAAGCTACTACACACAAAGCATATGGTAAAAGGGTTTCCATTGATTGGAAAAACAGAAAGCATATGTGAAGGTTGCATATTTGTCAAGCAACACAGAGAACCATTTCCAGTTGACAAGTCTTACAGAGAAAATGACCCACTGGAAATTGTACATTCAGACATTTGTGTACCAATGCAAACTCCATGTATAGGAGGTAGTACATATTTTCTAACATTCATTGATGATTTCTCAAGAAAGCCATGGATTTATTTCTTAAAGCATAAATCTAACGCATTGTGTTGTTTTCAGTAGTTTAAATGACTTGTGGAAAAACATAGTGGTTATTACATCAAGTATCTAAGAACTGATAGAGAAGGATAATACATTTCAAGAGAATTTCATAACTTCTGTAAATTTCATGGAATCTACAAGAAATTTACCGTGTGATATACACCACAGTAGAATGGTGTCGCAGAAAGAAAGAAGAGGGCCATCATGGAAATGACACGCAATATGTTGACAACCAAACATTTGTCAAATGATTATTGGGATGAGGCAGTAGCAACTGCAGTATAAATCTTGAATAGATTTCCGACAAAGAGTGTGAAGAACATAGTTCTTCAAGAAGCCTAGACAGGACTGAAGTGCAATGTGGCGCACTTAAATTTTTTTGGTTGTGCTGCATATGCACATGTTCCATATGAGCTGGGACTGAATCTAGAAAACAAATGACGAAAAATTTATTTGTTAGGTATTCTAAAGAAACAAAAGGATACAATCTGTATGACCCTGTCTGAAAAAAAGTCATAATCAACCACGATGTTCAGTTCGTGGAGAATGAAGCATGGGATGGAAGTATAGCAAAGATAGTCAAAATTATTGATGTAATGGAGCATGATGACGCAGAAGATGAAGTGGTTCAGACACCATGCATAGGTCAGTGCGTAGTCCCTTCTACACCTGGAACTGCGACACAAATCAAAGCGCAAAACACTCCAGTAAGAAGAACAGGTGCGCAAGCTACAACTAGAGCGAAGCAAACACCAGCTAGCAGTTCGAGCAGTTCTACATCTCCAGATCCTAATTTAGCAAGTCTATTACCAATAAAGACAAGAAGTCTGTGTGACATCTATAATGAAGACATAGCAAATTCATTTTTAGTTTTTTCTTTTTTTTTTCACAAATAGATGATCCATTAACTTTTGAAGAAGTTGTCAAAGAGGATGTATGGGCACAAGTCATGGATGAATAAATCAGATGCATAGAGAACAATCAAACATGGAAATTGGTAGATTTACGTGAAGACAAGGATTTTATAAGTGTCAAGTGGATTTATAAAACCAATCAAGATGTAGAAGGAAATGTACATAAGTACAATGAAAGATTGGTTGCAAGAGGCTTTACATAGCAACCCGTAATTGATTTCAATGAAACATTTGCACTAGTTGCGCACATGGACACAGTCAAAACTATGTTAGCAATTGTCGCACAATACAAATGGCAAGTTATCATATGGATGTAAAGTCAGCATTCTTGAATGGAAAATTGGAAGAAGAAGTATATGTGGAACAACCACAAGGTTATGAGGTTTGAAGACAAGAAAACAAAAGTATACAGATTGAAGAAAGCATTGTATGGATTAAAGCAAGCTCTGAGAGCATGGTACAGTCGCATAGATTCCTATCTCACACAAAATGGGTTTCAGAGAAGTGAAAGTGAGCCAACATTGTACATCAAAGCAAATCATCAAGGTAATATGTTAATTTTTTTCCTATATGTAGATGATTTAATTTTTACAAGTAACTTTGGCATAGAAGAATTCAAGTTAGTCATGAAGGATGAATTTGAAATGACTGATTTGGGGCTAATGAGATATTTTCTAGGATTAGAAGTTTACTAATCCAAAACTGGCATATTTATCTCACAATCTAAGTATGCGCATGATATTATGAAAAGATTCAGTATAATGAATTCAAAAGCAACACCAACACCTGTCATAACAGGACTAAAGTTAAGCAAGGAAGATAAAGGGTCCAAGGTGGATCCCACATTGTTTAAAAGACTGGTAGGCAGTCTTATGTATCTCACAATGACAAGACCTAATATTATGTATGGAGTGAGCCTAATTTCAAGGTTCATGGAAACTCCAAAAGAATCACATTGGAAGGCAGGAAAGAGAATATTGAGATATCTAAATGGAACAAAAGAATTTGGCATAAAGTACTCGACTTCATAATATTTCAGACTCATTGGATACACTGATAGTGATTGTGGAGGCAACATAGATGACAGGAAAATTACCTATGGGTACACATTTAATTTTGGAACAGGTATGGTATCATGGGCATCAAGGAAGAAATCCATAGTGACTCTTTATTCAGTAGAAGCAGAGTACATTTCAGCTACAAGAGCAACTTGTCAAGATGTTTGGATGAGAAGAATATTAAAATATTTGTTGCAGGAACAACAAGAACCAACAACAATATTCTGTGACAATAATTCAACCATCATGTTATAAAAGGTATCATTTTATCATAGAATTATTGAATAAAAAGAGATTTGTTTAGAGTTTTGTAGGTCAAAATAACAAGTCATAGACATATTCACAAAGGATTTAGCATGAAATGCATTTCAACATATGCAAAGTAGTTTGAGAGTCTTCGCAGTAATGGATGAGTGACAGTAAAATTGTAAACTCAAATTTTGATGTAATTTTTCTTTTGTAATCCCACCTACTTATAATTAAGGGGGAGTGTTGGAAATAGTAATTACAAGTCGGTGATATATTTATGTCTCCGCCAATTTGTTAGTCAGTCATTCTGTCAGTAGCTGAATTATCAGTTAGTTAGTGTGACAATTTGCAAGTGCAAAGTTGCACGCTTACTCAAAAGTTAGTTAGCAAGAAGGAAGTTATAAATGGAGCCAATCTTTATCTTTCTCGAGCTATGTTGAGTAGTTGAATATTTAGTCGTATTAATGGTGGTATTTAATGTTGAGTTAGTATTAGATTTTGTAGGAAGTCTCATTTGTAGTCTATAAAAGTTCGAGTCTTTAGTTAGTCGAAGATGTAGAGTGGTGCATAATGCAGAGTAGAAACGAGAGGTAGAGAGAACAACCAAGAGAAACAACAACTTAGGAGTTGAAGAAGTCTGAACACAAGATCTGTTTCTATAAAGTCAAAAAAATAATTCATTGGAGGCGAAGCTCATCTTAGTTATTTTATTTTGTAACCGTACGCAGTGCGCCAAAGTTTATTAATATCAAGAAATTTTTATTTTGAGTTTATATGCTAAGCATAGCATTTTGTTATTTTGCATTTATAAATTGTTCTTTAAAGAATTTATATTACAACGTGCAACATTTCGTGTAGTCTGTGAACTGTGCAACAAGTCCTGAGTGATTCAGTGAGGAAGCTTGTGGCATGTAGTAATTTTTCACTGTGTTGTGCACTGTTTTCTTCTGCGCTAATTGATTCAAGATTTGATCATTGCGTAGTGGATCCTAGAGATATTAGATATGTCAATAAAAGAAATAAATTCCTAAAAAAAAATTATTATATGGTTCAAATCATTTTTTGTGAAAGAGAATGTTTTCCAAAATTCAATCTTGTGGAGGAGGATTACACCTCTCACTACTAAATCACTATGAAGTTAAAAGAATCCATTCTAATGTTATATTTAATATATAACTAAACAACCTCTCCTACACACCAAAGTCAATACATGTAAGAAGGCTCACTGACATGGCTCCTTTGTGGGTTTGTTACTCTCCCTGAAATAAGAATAGGAAATAGAGCGAGAGCAAGATGTTGTTTTATGAAATACAAAATACGTAACACAGAGAGAGCAAGAGACACATGTGAGTTTAATTTATCTTTATATTTTTTCATTTACAGATAAATCAGGGGTAGTTTCATGAAAATGAAAATTCAAACATTTTCGTAACGTGGGAAATTAAAGTGTGTTCTTCGCCCACATATTCAAGAATTTGCTTCAACCAAAATTCCTCACAAGTATCATCCCTTTAAAATATCAAAGAAATATCTTCGTTTCTTTCTATTAGATCTCATGAGGCTTAGCCATGAATTGACTAAGGATGCTGACAGCATATGCAATGTCTAGCCTGCTAGTGGTGCAATCATTCAAACTTCCCACCAATTGTCGATACAATTTTTTTTCCACCTCTTTTTTTCTCATGATTGTAATGCTTCCATTTCATTTGATATAGATCTTTGTAATATCAACTTCAACTTTTCCTAAGAATGTTGGTGAAGATTTAGACTACAGTGTAGTGTCATAGTATTTTCCATGATTTTGATCTGTAACCCTCGAATGCGGCATTAGAATAGGATGGTTGATGAAATTCAATGTCACATCCCCTTGTACACCACATGGCTTAAGAAGAGTTAAAGTGTATACAACTGGAGTTACTAGATTGGGTGAAGAATGGTAACATGGTTTCTTGGATGTTAAGATAATTTTTGGTATAGGTTCATGTTGGATCCCAACATTTGATTTAGAAGGTTGCAATGAGTAAAAATCCGATATGTCAATATGATCATCAAAGGGAACTTCTCCATTCATTTCATCTGACATACATTATAATTACCTTTCATTAAAAAAGTTTCCATCCATCTTTCTAATATAGTTGGTTCTTAATACCCTTGTTTTTCCATGTACAGTTGGTTCTTGATACCCTTGTTTTTCCATGTACAGTTGGTTCTTGATACCCTTGTTTTTCCATGAAAGTTGGAGCAATTTCAGACTCCATGCAATCTTTAGTTGGTGTTGATTCAAACAAATTATGTGACTCTCTTCACTTACATTCAAATCATCCCATAATATATGTGAAATTGCAAGAGGTGAATCGACATCAAACAAAAATTTATCCCCCTGCCATTGCCATGACTCATTGAAGGACATCTTCTCCACCAAGATTGCAGTTAGGCTTTGAGACATCAAAAATGGTTTACTCTGTGCACGAACCCCTCCTAAGCATGGATTTCATCACTTGTATTCAGTGAATAGTCAGAATCGTGTGACTCGACCTCCTTTGTTTATCGCCTATGGTTTTAACCCAACCTCTCTCGCCTTTAAAGCATGCATGGGAGTGCTTCAGAAAACAATGAACATCTATTACATGAGTTTCACCACTATGTAACAACACTTGTAAGCTACAACCAAGTGTTTCAGCAACTTGTTTCAGCAGCACTTGTAAGCTACAACTAGGTGTTTCAAAAACATGTTTCAACAAATAATAAAAATCTTATTACAACACAAACAAAACTTAAGTGAATCACTCATTCATCATACACAAAGATTGATACTCTGTTCTACAACAACCTTTTCAATAGGTGTTTCAACAGAGAGTAAAATGGATTTACAACAAAATATAGTTATAACATAAATAGGGAAATTATAACAACATATTAAAAACTCAGATTCCAACAGTAAAATTACTTCATTGAATCATTCCCTGCAATAGTAAATCAACCCAATACTTATGTACTAAAAAATTGATAAGATTCTACAACAAAACACTACACAACATAAGGATTTAACTGAAGTTCTCAAACATAAAAATAGACTATGCATGCTATAGCAAAATAAATTACTCTGTAACAAATCTAATCATTATCATGTGTTTATAAACTTAGATTCAAACAAAAACGGAGTGTAAAATCCCATGTTAACACTCTCAAAATTTAATTATCAATTTTCTCTCTATCTATCTATGCATCTCAAAATATGAATTACATAGATGTATATATACGGATACAATTAGTTAGTTAGCTTGCCCCTTCACTATATGTAAGTCAAAATTTTATTTTCCATAGCATTAATGGTTCATTTCCCCTTTGAAATTTGATCAGTCAGAAATGAAACAATGTGGTGGTGATAATTATTCGATCATTAAATAAATAAGGTGGTCAAGGCGGTGGCAATTAATCTTTGGGTAGTAGTAACTCTTCAGAATTCAATCAACTGAGATAAGACGTCTTTTGGGAGGTGGAATGATTAATTTTTTGACATTCTGCCCCTTAATCATTTCACCCAAAAATAAAACTCTGCAATATTACAGTTCACAGACCCCAATTTTCTTTCTCTAAATTTCAAATTATTCCTTTCCTAAGGGCTTTGTAAACATGTTTGCAAACTGATCTTCAGATTTGCAAAAGTCTACGCAAATTTCATCACTATTTCTCAACTCTTGAGTAAAATGATATTTTGTATCAATATGATTAGTTTTCTTGTGGAAAACATGTTTAGGTGACAATGCAATAGTTGATTTATTGTCACAAATTTTTGAGTTGGTTCTTGCTGCCCATGCAACAACTCGATCATAATCCTTCTCATCCACATAGTCTAAGATGCAGTTTTTGTTGCTGCAAGATACTCTTCCTCAGCAGATGATAAAGTCACAATGTGTTGCTTCTTTGAAGCCCAAGCTACAACTCCTGATCCAAAGCTGAACAAATATCCTGATGTGCTTTTCCTATCATCTACACTACCTGCAAAATCACTATCAGTATATCTAATCAACTTAAAATATGAATTTTATGCATATAGAGCACCACAATTGGTTGTTTCAACAACATATCTCATGATCCTTTTTCTTTCTTTCCAATGGGTTCTCTTCGGAGTCTTCATAAATCTAGAACTGAAGCTTACATCAAACATAATATCTGATATTGTTTTTGTCAAATACATAAGACTTCCAACCAATCTTGTATATAGAGTCGGATCAACACATGACCCCTCATCATTCTTACTGTGTTTTGTGCCAGTTTACATTGGTGTTACAATTGGTTTACAGTTTAACATCTTGAACCTTTTCAATATGTCATTTTCATACTTATTTTGACAAATAAAAATGCTATCTTCAGATTGATTTACTTCAATGCCTAGGAAATACTTCATTATTCCTAAATCAGTCATTTCAAACTCAGTTTTCATGGCTCTCTTAAACTGATCTATTGAAAGATTTTTGGTGAAAATCAAATCATCAACATACAAGCATACGCTCAAGATTTTACCTTCTTGATTTACCTTTGTATATAGAGTTGGATCACTTGGAATCTTGTTGAGTCCTTCACTATTCAAGTATTCATCACTTCTTATATACCATACTTTGGGTGCTTGTTTCAATCCATACAATGGTTTCTTCAACCTGTAGACCTTACCTTCTTATCCATCAATCTCATATCCTGGAGGTTGTTTCACATAGAGCTCTTCTTCCAAAAAACCATTTAAAAATGCATATTTTAAATCCATCTCGTACATACACCATTTATTATGAGCAGCAATGGATAACACCATTCTTACTATATCAAGCTTGGCTATAGGTGAAAATTTTTCATTATAATCAATATCGGGTTGTTGACTAAACCCCTGAGCTACAAGCCTTGCCTTGTACCTCTTGAATTTCACCTTCAACATTAAGTTAGTGTTGTAAATCCATTTAACACCTATACAATTTTTATCTTCAGGAAAATTTACAAGTTCCCAAGTATTATTCCTTTATATAGCATCAATTTCTTCATTCATGGATTCTACCCAAACTTCTTTCTTAACATCATCATCAAAATTTACAGGATCATATGCAATTAATGAAAAATGTGAAACTCGATCTACTTCATCATTTTGCTCATACAATTATCTTAAACTTCTAGTCTTTTGACCTCTAATTTTGTTTCTTAATGAAGCTATAGTAGGATTTGATTCATTACTTACCTCTGATCCTATTTGTTGTCCACCATGAACTAATGGTTCACCACGCACATATGTTCTGGGCATTCTCAGTTGTGATGGGATGACTCTTGGTGATTGTCTTACATGAGTTCTTGTTGCAGGTGTATGTGACTTTGGAAATAATTGTCCACCTTGTACGACCTTCTCATCTGCCTGATCATCTTCATGAGATATTTTAGCTCCCATTGAGACTATTTTATCAATGCTACAATCCCAAGCTTCTTCTTCCTTGAACTCAATGTCTCTTCAGATAACATACTTCTTGGTGACGAGATTATAGAATCAATATGCCTTAAACTCCTCACTGTATCAAACAAAGACACATTTCTCACTTCTATCATCCAATTTTATCCTCATCTCTTCAGGTACATGTGCATAAGCTACACACCCGAAAATCCTCAAATGGGATACATTGTTATTCTTACCATTCCAAGCTTCCCGGGGAACTTTGTTCTTTACACTCTTAGTTGGAGTCTTGTTCATAATATATGTTGAACAAAAAATTTCATCACCCTAATATTCATTTGGAAGATTCTTCTCTTTCAACATACTTCAAGCCATATTCATAATGGCTTGATTCTTTCTTTCAGCTACTCCATTCTACTGTGGAGTATAACAAGTAGCAAATTGTCTCTTTATTCCATGATAATGAAAAAACTCTATGAAATCAGTTAACATGTACTCACCTCCTCTATATGATCTCAAGACTTTAATATATTTTCCACTCTCCTTTTCAACCATAAATTTCAACATCCTAAATATATCAAAATCTTCACACTCATGCTTTAACAAATAAACCCAAGTTTTTCGACTAAAATCATCAATAAAAGTCATAAAATAGACATTAGCATTCAATGAAGATGTTTGCATCGGCCCACATAATTTTGTGTGAACAACTTCCAATGGATCTTTAGCCCTGTACGAAACTCCATAAATAAATTTATCCCTATGATGCTTTGCAAGTATACAACTCTCACACGAGCTTGCTGGTTTTTAAATACTAGGAAACCCCTTCACCATTTTCTTCCTTCACCATTACTCAACTTTACCTCATATTGAATATTGGTATCTAAACTGGAAAACAAGTTTTTATTTCCATTCATGTGGTTGCTACATCTGTCGTCCAAAAAACAAAACATCATTTGAATTTTCCTGGGTGACATTACAAGTCAAAAACACAGGTTTTTGGTCATCCTCAGACTCCTCTGTCATGTGTGCAGACTAATTTTCAACATCTTCTTGCTTCTTCCAACACTTGTTAGCATAATGTCCAAATTTATTACAATAATAACATTGTACCTTAGATTTATCATACCTATGATTTCCTTTTTTCCAAGATTTGCTTCTACTCCTCCTTAAACTAGGAGGATTCTACTAAGTTTTCTCCTCAGATTCTGAATCATTTTTGTTGTCTCTTAGCCACCAAATTAGATTCCTCTTCCTCTTTCACTAGAACTTCCTCTCCCTCTAGTTGTAGTAACATGCAACTAGGATTATAAAGCATTCTCTAATGGATTATCATATCTAGACATTCTGGATTCATGAGCAATCAGAGAACCAATTAATTAGAACCAGTTAATTCATCAATATGCATTAAACTAATATCTTTAAATTCTTCTATGGGTACAACTGCAAATTCAAGCTTCTTTAGCAAAGATATGATAAACTTTTTAGTTACACTCTTGCCTGAGAGGTCTTCCCCATACTGCCTTAGTTGATTCACAAAATTCATTACTTGAGTCTTGAAACTATCAATTGACTCGTTGTCCTTCATCTTAAAATTTTCAAGGTCTCTTCTCAAATTATGAACCTTGACACTCTTCACCTTGGATACACCCTGATAGTTAGTTTCAAGAGTGTCCCAAGCTTGCTTTGAAGAAACTAAACTTGAAACCTTCAGAAATATGGTTTCATTTAGGCCTTCTTGAGTAAGATGGAGGGATTTGTTGTCTTTCTTTCTATTTTCCTTTAACAAAATCCGTTCAACATTTGTCAGAGCCATTTTTGTTTCTTGTTCAACATGCTTTGGATAACCAACAATAACAAACTCCCAAAGATCTTGAGAACGTAGAATTATTCTCATTATGATAAACCAAGAATCATAATTCCTTTCAGTCAAAAAATGAATCTGTGGCTGAGCCAAACTACTGTTTGTAGCCATTTCAGATCAAATTTGAAATCATTATATTCAGTTAGAATGAGGTACTAGAAATATTACTAGCTCCGATACCACAATGAAGGATGCAAGGGAGTGCTTCAGAAAACAATGAACATCTATTAAACAAGTTTCAACACTATGTAACAACACCTGTAAGCTACAACCAGGTGTTTCAACAACGTTTTTTAACGGCACTTGTAAGCTACAACCATGTGTTTTAACAACGTGTTTCAGTAAATAATAAAAATCTTATTACAGCAAAAAAAACTTATGTGAATCACTCCTTCATCATACACAAAGATTGATACTTTGTTCTACAACAACCTTTTCAATAGGTGTTTTAGTAGAGAGTAAAATGGGTTTACAAAAAAACAGAGTTATAACAAAAACAAGGAAATTATAACAACAAATTAAAAACTCATATTCCAACAGTAAAATAACTTCATTGAATCATTCCCTACAATAATAAATCAACCCAACACTTTTGTCCTAAAAACTTGATAAGATTCTATAGAAAAGAACTGCATAGCATAAGGATTTATCTGATTTTTTCAAACAGAAAAACAAAGTGTTCATGCTACAACAAAATAAATTACTTTATAAAAAATCTGATCATTATAATGACTTTACAAACTCACATTCAAACAAAAATGGAGTATAAAATCCCCTGTTAACACTCTCAAAATTTCATTATCAATTTTCTATCTATCTATCTGTGCATCTCAAAATACGAAGTACATAGATTTATATATGATGATACAATTAGTCGGTTAGATTTCCCCTTCGTTGTACATAAGTCAAATTTTCCTTTTCGAGAACATTAATGGTTCATTGCCCCTTTGAAATTCAATCAACCAGAAATGAAACGGTCTAGCGGTGATAATTCTTTGATCATTAAATAAATAAGGTGGTAAAGGTGGTGGAAATTAATGATCATTAAATAAATAAGGCGGTCAAGGTGGTGGCAAATAATTTGTGGGCCGTGGTAACTCTTCAAAATTCAATCAACTGAGATAACTGGACTTTTGGGCAGTGGAATGATTATTTTTATGACAACCTTCACTCACCAGTTGCATGTGGGATTCACTAGTCAAGCATCGTTGTACGGATCGACCTCCACTATTCTCCTCTATGCATGAAATGACCACCAAACCAACTTGTCTGCACATAGATTCTTGGTGAACTAGTAACCAACTGAATTCTCTGTGGACTCCCTTAGGACTTCCTTTCACTATTTCTTTCTACAAACATAGAAAACCAACGAATTCCCTTCCAGGAATTTCTTCTCCTCAGGTTCTCCTTAGGCTCAACTGGAAACTCAAATGGAAATAATGGCCTATACTATTCCACGAGATTCAACAACCAACCAAGCTTCAATGGCTCAACCTGAGATCCGATACCAAAATACAAAATACATAGTACAGAGAGAGGAAGAGACATTTATGAGTTTAATTTATCTCAATCTTTTTTCATTTACATATAATGAAGAGCCAAACATTTTTGTAACCTCGATAAGAAAATTAACATTTTAACTTATTTTGACATCATTTCCCTAACATTATGTGCCGACAGGGTTGAATAAAGATGCATATAGTGAGTGTTGCTATGCAAGTAAATAGTTGTTGATGAAGTAATGAAGTATTTGCAATGTTATATAGATAGAGTGAAGGCTAAGTCTTGAAGAATAGGTTTATCCCACTTTACTGGAAGGAGAGGAAAACAAGAAACAAAGCAACTTGGCATTGTATATAGTTTTTTGGTCAGTTATGTCATGTCTTTTAGAACATGAAGCTGTGTTTATGTCATGTCTTTTAGAACATGAAGCTGTGTTAGACTATGGAAACGACGACCATGCTTTACTTTCTTTTTAACATTTAATCTTTTTTATACAACTTTCAAGATTTGAATTGTATGGGTTGTATCCCATGCTTATTTCAATGAAACTGTGGATTATCTTGCTTACCGACAAATCCCCATGTTTGTTGCAATGTTTCTATGTTTTTAAATACAAATTGTCATGCCTTTTCTTCAATCCAGCATTCCTTTTTAAAATTATCCTTACTTGAAAAGAAGAGCCAAATGTAAAGCCACCATATATTATAATTCACAGGAAGTAAGTTCCACGTTACTATCATTGGGATTAAGATTGGACTTTTGTGCCGCTCCCTGTCAACCTTTCATCATGTTCTCTAGTTTATCTTTTTAATTAGAATCGGTCCATAGATCTCTTTGCTTCTTTCATCTTCGCACTGAAGATATTTCGTTGATGTAACACTATACACCATATCTAGAGCATATTTAGAGCCTTTGATGAGAAGTGAAGGTTCTTGTATATTATTTAATTATTAAGTTATTATTAGTCCTTGCCATGGAACTATAGTAATGAATTTGTTTTTTATGTGACATTAATTTACCTTTTACCATAAATTTGTGTATGTAATGTAATGTTTAACTTAGGAAAACAAATATATATTTTTGGATATAATAAAAATATTTGTATTTTTCATTTCTAATTGGTTGATAGAATTGAAGTGTTATTGCTCCCTTCACGTCTTTCAATATGTAGAATTAATTACCTAATCAATGAATTTCACTAATCACCACATCTAAATATAAAAATTTTTATTATGTATTTATTATTATGTATTATTATATTTATTATCTAATATATTATTTATTATTATATTTATAATATATTTACTATATTTATATTACAATTATTATAGTTCCATTCAACTTACGGTTCATTATACATTTTGAATAACAAATAACCCTCAATTATTATTTTTTGACAAAAAAATTCATTACTTGTGCATTTAGTTATATTAAGTTTCATTGTTCAACATGTATTTCCCAACTAACTCAGCAGGAATTGCGTTTTCATACAACCCTTGTTATTTATAATATAAATACTTTAATGTATCTTTTAATTTTAACTTTTAAAATTATGATATCTTGTTATAAAACATTTTTAAAACCACATATCTCTATGTCACATTTTAAGTTCCACAAAGCTTATTACCAAAAAGAAGTTATGAGATTTTGTTATAAAAGGTTCTTGAAACCACATACCTCTATGTCACATTTAAAGTTATGAGATTTTGTTATAAAACATTTTTTAAACCACATACATCTATGTCAGATTTTAAGTTCCACAAAGCTTATTACCAAAAAGATGTTAGGAGATTTTATTATAAAACGTTTTTGAAACCACATATCTCTATGTAACATTTTAAGTTCCACAGATTATTACCAAGAAGAATTGAAGTGTTCATTTTTATTCACATACCTCTTCACTTACATCCTTGTTTTCATGGTTGCACCTAATACGTCTTCACTCACATCATTGCTCTTCAAGATTTGACTTAATATGTCTTTCGTAGTAGAATATCTCCCTCTAAACACACTTGTGACACTAACATGGAAGCTACATGGATATGTAGTAATAACTTATGTCTAGTTTTAACATGCAAGCTACATATCCATGTACTCTTAACTCATATGTAGGGAGTATTTTTTCTTATTATTCAAGAAATTAAATTACATTTTAATTGTAATTTGTTGTTATTGAATATATTTTAAACTCTGATCTATCAATCATTGAGAGAGGGATTAAATTTCTTGAGGTGTAAGTTTTTTTATCATTTAATATGAATAATGTAATATGTGACATGGAAGTAAATAATAAAAAAAAATTCACCGAAATAATCTTGATCCATAATCTTTGTAGAGAGGGCATAACTCACCCTTTGTAACAATTTCCCGAGAATAATAAAATATTCATCGACTATTGGTTTTCTCATTTGTATTTACAAGGAAAAATATCTATTGTCTCTCCATTCATCACTATGTGAATGATTTCTATTGTGAGTTGCTTCAATTTGACATGTCTTATTGTGGGCTAAACCCATATCCATACAACATTTTTAAGTTGCACCACTAACATTTATCAAAACTATTCCTCTCTAATTAATCATGGTTTATTTAGTTGACAAGCTATGACACTATGAATGATCTCTCTATTTGTTGGGTGTTTTCTTAAGTTAGTTAATTGTTTAATGGTTAATGGACAATGTGGGGTATGTTATTTGAACCACACTCTAGAATGCATTTAATAACTACTAGAAACAATATCTTTAGTTAGTCCCTAGATCAAGCCTGGGGAAAACCACTATAACCCAAGAGTATATACAAGATCCTGAAAGCCATAAATAACTTGTGAGTTAACAATGATAGAGGCATCTTGAAGCTCATTGGAGTGGATCTCTATCCTAGGGGTCTATACAAGGAGTGGTGTACCCTTCTATCCTTATCACAATGGGCCAACATCTCAAAACCTAATTTGACTGTGGCAATGTTTTCTTTGACTATGGTAGTGAATTTTTCATCCCCTTCATGTACCACCTAGTTCATCACCCTTATACAACTTTCTTCATTCCTCTTTGTGTATTTCCTTCATCACCCTTGTATTGCCTTCTTCATCTCCCTTCCTCTTCAATTGGTTAATTGGTTTGATGAGATGATTGCTTTCTTGATCCGTCTAAAAAATAGAGACAATGTTATCTTTCTTTGATATCAAAGATAGAATCTTCATGAATTGAAGGTATAATAAGTTGATCCTAAAACTTTCTCCATGGCTCGGTAAAAACTTTGATTACAATTAAAAGATACAATGTTTAGAAATATAAGGTAGTAATAAAAGGTACAATGACTAGAAATAGAGGTTACAATGTTGAGAAATAGAAGTTGCAATCTTCTTTCTTATTGTCCTACTACAAATAAGAATAGAATCATATCTACTAATGGTGTCAGATTAAATATTACAAGTAGTGGGTTGAGTGATTTTCTCACTTGATGGTTTGGCCATTACCTCGACATTGAAATTTACAAATTATTTACTCCAAAAATGAAACTAGCCATGAGAATGACCTTACTCTAAAAATGAAACTAGCCATGAGGATGACCCTTTTCCTACGTGCAATTCCCATCTTCTAATAAGTTATGAAGGATTCTTCAGGCCGTAGAAATATAGGATTCATGAGAAGAGGAACAATGCCATAAATTAAGCAAGATTGGACTAACCCCTATCCATGCACTAATCGTGCGTAGTGAACTGAAGAGACTCTATAGTTGGTGGATGGTTTATGAGATAAATTAGGCAATTTTGGACTAACCTCGATCTGTGCACTCACCATGCATGGTGGATTGAAGAGCGTCCACAGTTGGTGGATGGTCTCTCTATTATATATGGTCTACCATATGTATATATATATATACATAGATATATAAGAATGAAATTTTCTATGAGGGATTGGTTTCCACTGCTCACGGTGACTCTATCAAATGTCCTCACTCCAATTCTTCAATAAGCAACAAGAAGAACATAATAGCATCACAATAAAATGAATCGAATTTGGCATGTGAATTCAATGCATTCATCAAGAGGCTTACCTAAATAGATTGAAATTGAGATTTCTATCTATCTATAGTCCTATGACCCAAATATTCACATTGATTAACATAAGATAATATTCACCTCTCCTATTGAAAGTTTGGGTGGTGGCATCCCAAGTCGACTCTAGTTGCTCATCAAATTTGGATAGATACTTGTAGACCTCATAAGAATTCTTAGCATTTCCATCATAACATAATCTCAAATGGAGAAAATTTTCATTAATTATAAGAAGATGTTATCTAATCTGATGAGGAATTCCTAGCATTTCTATCATAACATAACCTCAAATGGAGAAAATTTCCCTGGCATTAATAGGGAATTCCAAATTAATAGGGAATTCCAAATTACATGTCATTTTGGCCTTCAATAAAAACTAGTTGTTTAGCTAAAATGAAGGTGACTATGCTTGCATAGTGAAAATATATCCTCAATTACGACAAAAAGTTGTTAACTTAATTAAAAGGGGAAATTAAGGATCTTGAAAATTATGTTTTTTCTTTAAAGTTTGTTGTAGGAACCATCAATAGTTGTTTATCTATAATGAAGATGAGTATGCTTGCACTGTGAAAATATGTGGTAGATTACAACAAAAAGTTGTCAACTTAATTAAAAACAGAAATTAAGGATCTTGATAATTATGTCTTCTTTACAAGTTTGTTGTAGGAAACATCAATATGTTGATGAAATTTGTCAATCCATTTAGAAAAAAAAAAAAGGATCACTACATATATTCCAATTGATGTGGCAACAAAATCATCGCGTGTCCAACACAAAATGTACATCAAGTGTTATAATAAAAGTAATTTTAGTTGTTATGCCTGAATGATATTTTACTTTGTTAGTTCTCTCTTGGAGTGAGGCATTGTTCTTGGTTTTTGAATCTATATTGAGGAAGTTCGTCTGGTTTTTCCCTTAGAGAGTTTTCCCAGGGTAAATCTTGTGTATGTTGTGGATGTTATTCTTTCAGTAATCCTTTATATGTAGTTATTGTGCTAATTATTTAAAATTAAAAGAACATTAATATAGTTATCTCCTTGAGATGAAAATTCAACACATAACATTTATGTGAGTTTATTTTTTAATAAAAAAAATACAATAAAATATTTTATATCAATAGAATCATGTATTTTTTTTTAGATATATGATGTTTCTCTTGGGAGGTTTAATTTCTCATCTATTCTATTAGTTTTGAATATAATAAATTTCAATCATATATGATTGCAGGGGATGGAAATAAAGGGAATATTGTAATTAGGTGTGGATGGAATACAAACTATGTGCAATCTCTTTAGATATCTCATACACTTTGTAATATTTTTATTCTAATTGTGCTATCAACAATGATATTTAGATTTTTTGTTGTTGATCATGGCAGTGAAATTTAATTCAAAATAACTCTTATGTCCCTTTGTTAATGAACATGTGAATTGATTCAATTCCTTTAATATGTTTCTAATATGTTTCATTTCAAAAAGGTAAGTAGAACCCAATCTCATGCAAATAGAGAGTTTAAGATAAAACACAAATCTCTATTTAATGACTCAAATATTTTTCCTCAAATATGTTATAATTTTAAAATGATAAAGATGATAATGTTGTAAAGTAGAGAATTACCAAAACAAAGTAGAATACCTATTTATAATCTCAATTATGAGTTTTTAACAACGAATCAATAAATAATTTATCACAAGGTATCCTTTACATTTATCACTAACAATTTTCTCTACGAATCGATTGAAAGAAAAAAATCAATTTCCACAACTATTCATTCCATTCATAAAGTTAGAATGAAATCTATAGCATTTCGTTGCAAACAAATTAAGTACCGATGATGGAGGGAATGCAAAAAAAAATTATTGCTAAAACTAAAAGGTCCAGAAAAAGATTTAACAAATTTGAAATATGAAGGATTAAATTGATCTGGGTGGATATTAATGGGTACCTACCTATTCCATTGACTTATAAAGGTTCCCCATCTTGGGATGTTTTCTATATATTTATATGTCCCAAACTTCCACTCGATTTTGTATGACCTAAAGAATGTCTTTTGGCCCTATTATGGATTAGGGTTTCCATGACATGCCTCATTTTTGATCAATTTTTTTCCTCATTTGAGATCTTTCCAATTGGCTATTATATGCCTCAAATGAATTTTGTATGTAGAAGTTAAAACCCAGATAAGTTAACGTGTCAACTAGAGTTCCTGGGGCCTCCATTACTTTTTCCACTTCATCTCGTAAGGTTAGGTTTTTGGATATTTGTAATTTCTCCCTCTTACAGTTGATTATTTTATGTTAAAAGGAAATGTTTTCCTCTTGTAACGTTCTTCTTGAAAATGAGCATAGGCAACACCTCTCTCTTCAGGGTAATCTACCACCATTCTAGCTAGTTTGTATTGCTTTGCATTTCACAGTTTTTTCATATTTCTTTTATGAATATAATTTGGTGCTCATTGTATTATTATGCTCTTTACAATATTTACATGTTTTTGTTTCCATTCATATTATTTCCTTTCATTTTGTTCTCTACAAAATCTGGATTATTTGTATCATATAAATATGCTCTTTGTTGTTTTCTGGTGCATTCCTCCGATGAGGTCAGGATATAGAGAGTTGGGTATCAAAATAATTTCACTTGGAGAAGACAATTCTTCATGGCCCAAGTGGCCTACCATGGAATATGAAAACATATATGATGGAGCATGATATCCTATCAAGTTGTTTCTCAATGAAGCCCTCATGTGATAGAGGAACAAGAATATGGATAATTTCACCCAAATCATTTGACGATTTCCAATGGTCGTTGAGACACCTTCAACAAGAAACATAGCGTACCCAAATCATTTGACGATTGCCAATGGATATTTGTAATTTCTCCCTCTTTGCCTGTTGTTGGAATAGAGTACCCCTAGTGATTGGCTGGGAGGTACCGGTGTAGTCTCTATAGTTGGCGAGCAGGAGCGGCACGGTGCGGGAGCGGCTCAGAGCACGCGGACGTCATCGAGGCGGGAGTTAAGGCAACAATATGACTTGTAATTTAGTAGACTAGAATGCATTACGATTTGCCTCTGTTAATAAAGTTATTTACCTTCGTTATTAGCAAGCTGATGAAATTTTTTACGGCTGTTATAGTTCCTATTTTCCTGTTGACTATCCATTAAAGTGTTTCTGGGCTAGCTCAGCTCTGCGCTTAACGCGCTCCTTGTGATTCCACCCTACGTTTTACTTACCTCGCAACTACAGAATTCACAGCCTCGCTTCAGGACATTATCTCTGAAGTTAGGTGGGTTGGCGTAATTATTTGTGTTGTATTTGTGTCTGGTTTTACCTGTACTAGTTCTCCTACCATACTCGATTTTTGACGCAAAATTTATGACTGAATTTTACTGAATATGATTGTCCGAATCAGTTTCTGAAATAACTTTCTATGTTGCGCTGCCAATATATTTTTCCTATATATGTTGCGCTGCCAATATATTTTTCCCATGCGAAATTCCTTGTATCACTGGTGGCGGTTGGGTTCCTTCTGTGTATATAATCACATCTTCAAAATCCATCACTTTAAATTGGATTGCATTTTTTGTGCACAATCTTTGTTTTTTTTTCAGAGCCATATCATATTATATTTTGTAAATTTGACTGTATTATCCGTGAACAAGCTGGCTTCGTTGACCCCAGCATATCCATGGCTCGGTGAATGAGGTTCATAATTATTCAGTACTGAACTGTGAAATGCATTTATCTTTGACTATTGCTGGAATTACCAGAACATCATTTTTTATTTTGAAAAATTTCCAGATTGAAAGTAAAAAGAAAAGAAAAACAAGAACTTGACGGTTGAGTATCTCGCCATGAGAAGACTGCCCCTTCAATGATTGGCCAGGTGATGACCAGGTGTGTTCCTCCTGTGAACCATTCTGGTGTTTACTTCTACGTTTGGGGGTTAGTTTTGTTAAATATATTGTACCCTCAACAGTATAACCGTACACTACCAGCTGTACTGGACAGTTGTACTTTCTATTTCTATCTTGCTTTGAGCATATATAAGCTCAGCTATTTCCTATTGTCAGGATGACTTTTGAAGCTCTTCAGTTTTGTTCTGTACTTCTTCATACATTTGAATATACTATTCTTTTCTCTCTGCA
>SNQJ01S0040382.1:0-16756 GCA_010110895.2 Picea sitchensis
GCTTATTCAGATGCAGACTGGGCAAACTGTGTTGATGAGAGAAAAAGCACTAGTGGAGGAGCATTTTTTTTGGGTGACTCACTAGTTGCATGGCTTAGTAAAAAGCAAGGATCCATTTCATTATCCACTACAGAGGTAGAATACATTGTTGTTTCTACTTGTTGCACACAAATTTTATGGATGATACAAACTCTTGTATATCTTAAGGTACATTACACTGATCCCATTCCAATTCATTGTGATAACATAAGTGCCATTAGTGTTTCCAAGAATCCTGTCTTTCATTCCAAGACTAAGCATATTCCAATCAAGTACCATTTTCTCAGAGAACAAGTTACAAATAGAATTGTTCAACTGAATTATATATCTTCTATAGAACAGATTGCTGATATCTTTACTAAACCATTATCAGCGAACCCTTTTGGATACCTTCGTCAAAAGTTGGGGGTTATCTCCTGTGTCTAATCTGTTCACTTGGTCAGGGGGAGTACTTATTGAATATCTGGTGTATTTCCAAGATGCTTATAGTCGACAGGGGGAGAATGTTTTGCAACAGATTAGGGGAAGAATATTACTTATTTGACATTGATGTCAAAGGGGGATAAAAGAGTTCGGGAGAGGAGATCCGAATGCATGCAGGTGCTTGTATTGCCATCAATGCCAAAGGGGGAGATTGTTGGAAAATATTTAACAGACAACGAATGCTTGTCATTGATGGCAAGTACAATGGTGAAGATGGCATGAGTACAGGTAGTTTGTGATTGACAGGCAAACAAAAGATAAGTCCAGGAAGATTTAATGATCGAAGGCAACACAACATTGACAAAATAATCGAAGGCCGAAGAAGCATTTCTGATCGTTGGATCCCCTCCAAAATTCCTGACAGCATGAGGGCCGTCAGATCTGAATAAAGACAAGAAGAGTGCACTAAAGAGGAGGATAAATCTCATGTGTTATATCCAAGCGCAGGGTCCGACCACCGTTGGATTGAGGAAAACGAACACGATCTTTAAAAGTGCAAGGAGTAGAGGGCTCACAAAAACTCAACGTAATCTGAGCCATCAAATCAAGATCACATCTGAACCATTGATAGGAGTTTCGAGGATCATGTGTTGGAAATGTCAAAGAAACAATGCAATAGGAATCCTGATTTCTCGATATGAAAAATCCTGGCGTAATCTGAGCCGTCAAATCAGGATCACATCTAAACCGTTGATTGGAGTTTTGAGGATCGCGTGTTGGAAATGTCAAAGAAACAATGCAACAGGAATCCCGATTTCTCGATATGAAAAATCCTGGCGTAATCTGAGCCGTCAAATCAAGATCACATCTAAACCGTTGATCGGAGTTTCGAGGATTGCGTGTTGGAAATTTCAAAGAAACAATGCAACAGGAATCCTGATTTCTTGATATGCAAAAACCCGACGTAATCTGAGCCGTCAAATCAAGATCACATATGAACCATCGAACTGACTCATGTTAGCAGACCACATCATCTAGGAACACATGTCACAACCAGGTAATGACAAGTGTCAGACTGATTCAACATTTCAGGCACATGTAAGTCACGAATCAGAGTGACACGTGGCAGTATTCAACACATGTCAATCCACGTGTGACGTTAGCAGATGGACACCTTGTTGGAGTTTCGGGGATCAAGATTTGGAGATGTCAAAGTTTTTTAACATCAAGAATCTCGATTTCATGATATGTGAAATCACGATTTAATCGCAGCCATAGAATAGAGATGTAATCTGGACTGTTGATCCGACTTCTTTACGGAGTGTCGAGGATTGGGAATTTGAAGTGACAAAAACACCGAACATTGAGAGTGCCAAAATCGCGATGAGTGAAATCTCGACTTAATCTGAACCATCATATCTAAATATGATCTGGATCGTTGATCTGACTGCTTTACATAATTTTGTGGATCGAGATTTGTAAGTGAAAAGAACATTGATCATAAGGAATGATGAAATCCGATTTAAAGGGAAGATTAATAAAGTTCATCCAACGGTGCAGATAAACTTGGATGTGATCGGAGGGTTACTGTCCCCTCTCACAGTTAACTCCTCAGTCACGAATTTGTTAAAAGAAACGGACTCATGATTGAGAATTAGTTAGCGTTTCAGTTGCTAGGACAGTTGTCCTTGTTTTGCCTAAGGAAATGTGAAGTGGAACCATCGGGGAAGTGTGTATAAAAGAAAATGAGATAGAATGTGAAAAGTTGTCTGTTCCGGATGGAAAATGAACGAAACAGTAAGAAAGGGAAAATGAGAGGACGCGTAGCATGAGACTTAGAAAATGTGCAGAGTGAGATGAAACGCAGAGCAGAAGCAGAGCAGAACGACAGAAATAGTAAAAGCAGAGCAGAATGACAGAACAATTTGAAGATGAGTAGAATGAGAGAATGAGTTGATGCAGAGCATACCTGCTGAAAAGATAGAGGAAGAGAAGAGTAGCAGAACAATGTGTAGAAGACCAGATTTACAGAACAAAGAAAGATTGGTAAGAACTGATTTATATGTAAAGTTGACTATTTATTTAGCCATTCATATTCTAGGGAGGTTGGGAGGTTCTTGGGAGGACTGTTGTCCTCGGAGGTTCAAGTGGGAGCTTGAACATAGGAATTTGTAGCTTCCATTTGGTTGCAGCCAGAGAAACCAGGGTGGGAGGGTGGTGCAAGGGAGAACAAGTGTTCTTTGTTATTCAAGTTGGAGCCTGTGTAACTGGAAGTTGGTGCTTCCATCCAGTTGGTGCTGGAATATTCAGGGAGTTGGTGCTTCCTTCTAGTGGGTGCTAGAGAAACTAGAGAATTGGTGCTCTCAAACAAGTTGTAGCTTGTAAAACAGAGGTAGTAGCCTCACATTGAGTTGGTGATCAATTAAAGATGATGTACAGAACTTAAAAGATGGCCTATCATTTCGAAGAAGAAGAGGTTTTCTCCCTTTATGGGTTTCCTCGTGAAAATCTGTCTCTGTGTATACCTTGCATGTGACTAATGCTTTTTACTTTTACTGTCCATATGCTATATAATGTTGATGATCACTTGAAGAAAGATTAAGAATTTATTAATAGACTAAAAATTGTTTAAGCTCAAAGACAACTAATTCACCCCTCCCTCTCAGTTGTATCAGTAATTTCAACATGGTTGTATAGATCTGGTTAGTTGGAGCTATGGAGCTATGCATGTCAATGCATTGAAAATTGCTTGAAGGTCATGCATTGAAAAAGAAAAGAAAAAGCGTTAATGCACTGAAACTTACAAAGAAGAAGGGATCCAAAATAGATCTAGATCAGATTAGAAATATTAATTCACTAGTAGTATAGCATAAAAATAAAGTTTTTGTATTTATTTTTAATCTCAATATAATTATTATTGATATTTTAGTAGGTTGGACGTTGGAAATCATAATTTTTTTAAGTCAAACATTGAACTGATATGCGATCAATGATCTCATTGCTATAGTCATAGCCTTCAACATGGACTAATAATATATCTATCTCAACCATTTTCTTCATAAACTGTTTAAAAGAAAGAAACAATTTATCTTCACTTGTAGTTCCTTATCTGACCTCACTTACATTGACATCTTAAAATTTTTAATCAACTACTATGCTTGTTTTCATTAAGAGCTTAAAGTTTTTAATGGACTGTTAAAGATATTACACACTCACCTAGGTAATTATTTCCTAAGGTTGATAGTCCAATGTTAGGAACACTTCCTTAGATGAGAATATTCTCTCCAGAGCATATTCCCCTACAAAATAGGGTGCTCCTCTTCAGTTCATAGTCAGTTACACTTATCACCAGCAGTTGCATGTGTTTCTCTCACTTCCACTTGTTGGCACAGGGGAAGACCCAGGGTTCGAGTCCAGGAGTGCACCAACAAGCCCTAACTATTGGCCCTTTCAGCAACACCTACGAGGTAGATGTAGTCTCACCCGAAGTAGTTATGAGGGGGTTGTAGGACCGAGATGTCTACAACTAAAGGGAATACCAAGTGGATCTAATACAAGAGAAATACAACATTTATATATCATTTACCAACTTAGATCTACTCTGCACACTATCTATCAGATCTAACACAATAATGCAAATAATAGTATATCAAATGACAAAGAACAGAGCATCAATCGCACAAACAACAAAAGATATATGTGGTTCACCCTCTCTCTAGGGATACATCCACAAAACTTTTCTTTATAATATATTAAGATGAAGCATACAGTTCTTGTTTGTGCTCTCAACTAACAGATCTTCTCTCTTTCTCTTTGTTTCCCCCCCTTGCGCACCCAGGTGCAGGGTTGATCTTCACACCCAGTTCAAGATCTCACAATACCAGAAGGATCTACACTCAAAACTTCTCTTTCACACAATAATAATCGATCACATCAATAAAAAACTAGAATGACAATACCAAATAACAACAAAAACTCTTCTCGGGTCCTTTAGACCTCTATTTATACATTACAATAGCTCACCGATAGACCTAGGATGAGACCTAAGTGTTGAAACCCTAGATACCAAAACCCTAGGTGTCTAAAAACCTAGGTCAACTTGACTCGCATTTTCAGAGCTTCGCCAACCTGTCTTTCCTTCCTTCTCACGCAGTGCTCCAAAGAATCCAATAGTGGATTTTTCCGCTTGTTGAGTTGTCCATGATCTGTCTTCCTTGCCGATATGTCATCCTCAATCTCCTCATCCACCATCTTTCTTTCTCTTAGTTTGCTCCATCTTCGACCCAGTAACAGTCGTTGTGTCTTCTGTGCAGTTTGTATTTTTCCTTTTCTTCCTTGATCTTCGTTTTATTCCATAAACAAGGGACAACAAACCCCCAAAAATTACCTGTGACTCGTCTCGAGGCACTTCATATCTCGACTTCATACTACGAAGGGAAACCCTTTCTTTCAACTCTAGTCCTCCCTTCCTTCCTTGTGCAGACTGTCTTTTCTGTATCTGGTACCCAATTTCAACTGCACCTGGTAACTAGAGCCTTTTCCTCATGCTTTTACTGAGAGATGTGAGGCAACTGGTTGTCATAATATAATTTCTACCAGCTCCCATTCATCAAACCTTCCTTCCATTCTCCATTCAAATTCTTCAACTGCGCAGCTCATATGGCCCAAGCCAATGCGTTCTGAACTTCCTAGGATGCTTCAAGAACTTACTGTCATATACTAGTACCATATCACCTTGCTTAAAGACCTTCTTCTTGATGTGTCGATCATGGTAGGCCTTCTCTCTTTCCTTCTAAACATGTTTGTGAAATCCTACAATGAATCGATCTTCTTCCAGTTCGACCAACTTTACAAGCCTCTCTCTAACAATGCCAGTGTCATCCATATCTGTAAAGGCAATAATTCTTAAGCTGGGTACCAAATATTCCACTGGGAAAATGACTTCAAAACCATACACCAACTTGAAGGGGTCTGCATGGTCAGTTTCTTGCAAGTGGTTCTATAAGCCCATAATACTGCTAGTACTCTTAAATCCTAGTCATCCTTGTTCACACTGCAAATCATCGTTAGCGTTGTCTCCAAAATCTTGTTGAATGCTTCAACTGTCCCATTCACTGGTGGGTGGTAAGGTGTGCTCTTCTGATGATGGACTGCAAATTCCTCAGTCAAGGCTTCAATTGTTTTATTGATGAAATGTGTGCCTTGATTTCTCATAAGGATCTTCGAGCATCCAAACCTGGTTATGATGTCGTAAAATATGAAGTGTGCAACTATAGTGGCAATACAGTCCTTAATTGCTCTTTCTTTGACCCATCTGGTCAAGTACTCTATCACAGTGATTATGTACCTTGCTCCTGTGTGCTTCCCTGGTGGGTTAATAGGTCCCACGAATTCAATGGCCCATTTCTCAAATTCTTGTAGGGTCAGCTGTAGTGCTAACAACATTTCATCTCTTTTGGATGGTTTCCCAACTCTTTGGCATACATCGCAGGCTCTATAATAGTCCTTATCATCTTTGTGTAGAGTAGGCCACCAAAGTCCAGCCCTAAGAATCTTCTGCGCAATTGCTTTCCCTGCGTAGTGTCCTCCTGCAATGCCTTCATGAGATTTGGAAAGGATCTATGGGCACTTTTCTTCCATAACACACCTCCTCAGTATCTCATCAGGTCCCATCTTGTATAGTTTTCCAACTATAAGTGAAAAGTCTGCAATGTGCACTACTAGTTGTTTCTTCTGGGTGATTGTATATTCACTAGGTGTCATTCCTGTTGATAGGAATTGGACAATTTCTGCAAAGTGGTCATCAATATTTCTAATGGCTAGTAACTATGCATCTGGAAGTGTATCCTCCAAACTAGTAGGCTCTTATCCATGTTCCAACTTCAATAAGTGGTCAGGACCTTTGTTCATTCGTCCTGGCTTAACCACGATCTCAAAATCATATTCCTGAAATAGTAGAAGCCATTGGCATATTCTCCCCCCCAACACTGTCTTGTTGACTAGGTATTTCAGAGCAGAGTGATCAGTAAACATTTTAAAGTGTCCTCCCAACAAGTAGTGGCAGAACTTCTACACCACATACACCATGGCTAACCCTTCTCTCTTAGTAGTGGTGTAATTAATCTCATTTGTTGATAATTTCCTGCTAGAAAAGGCTAACGGGTGGTCGATGTCTCATGTTCTCAGCTATGCTAACATAGTTCCTAATGAAATAGAAGATGCATCGAAATATTCCTTGCTCCAATCTAGGGAAACCAGAATAGGCGCAGTAACCATTTTTTGTTTCAGCATGTCGAAGCTCTGCTGGCATTCTTATGTCTAGTGAAATTGATAGTATTTCTTCAAAAGTTTCTCCATGGGTGTTGTAATCTGGGCATAGCCTTTAATGAACTTCCTATAATACCCAGTGTGTCCCAATGTAGTGCACAGCTATTTGACTGAAGTAGGAGGGGGTAGATCAACTATGATGGAAATTTTAGATGGATCTACCAACAATCCCTGCTTGCATACAATATGACCTAACAATGCTCCAAATGGTGAAAATAAAATGCACTTCTTCATATTTAAGGCAATATGACACTGCCTGCACTTGTCTAACATTAGCCTTAATCATTCAATATGATTTTTCAATAAACTAAAAATAGTCCAATAATCAAAGTATGCTTCTAGAAACTTATGTAGAAACTCCTTGAATGCTTCAACCACCACCCTGGAAAAGATGGCTGGGCCATTCTTCAATCCAAATGGCATTATTGTATATTGGTAGGATCCCCATTCTATGGAAAAGGTGGTCTTATGGCGATCTTCCTTGGAAATCCGGATCTGATGGTACCCTAAAAATCCATCTGTAAAAGAATATACCTCATGGCCTCCTACATTATCTAGCACTTTTTCAGTGAATGTCGTAGGGAAGGAGTCATGCAGAAAGGCATCATTCATCTTCCTGAGATCTACACAGATTCTAATCTCTCCTATTTTCTTGTCTTGTACCACCATAGGGCTAATCCATTATGATTCTTCGATAGGTTCTATAATTCCTTCTACCAACATTCTGTTGATCTCAATATTCACTTTCTCCTTATATTTAGGGTTCAATCTGTAGGGTATCTGTTTGACTGGTCTTGCATCTAGTTTCAAAGGGATCCTCATCTCTCCCATAGGCCTTTTAATGCCCTTCATATCGGTGAACTTGATTGGAAACAAGTCTTGATACTCATGTAGCAATTCTGTGATCTTGTCAATAGTGGCAGCATCCCAATAATCTCTAACATTTGCAAGCTTCAGTGTTTGCTCAATTCCAATATTGAATTTCTTGATCTTGATCAAATGTCCAATAAATGGTAGCTCAAATTCTGGTCCTTCCACATCTCGTCGGCCTTCTATTTCTGTAATGTTCACCTTCCTAGGATCATCATCTTCATCAGTATTGATGTTGTAATAGCCTTGCAGTTTCTATAGAGGCACAGTCCATTCATCCTCTTCTTGTTCCAAAGGGAGGCTAGGTGCCTCCTCGAACACTTTTTGTGTTATGACCTGTAATGTTTGATCTACTGTAGGATATTGGCTTTTGAATAAAAAGGTAGTGAACAAGTTCTGAGTCATACCTTCCCAATCTACAGTGATGAGGCATAGTTCTACTTGAAGGTACCAGTTGATAGAGGTTGTGTCCAGCGTGTTGACGAATTTGTGCATCCACTACTCTTGAGGAATGTTGCTCCAGGCTTCATTGCAACTTTGCACATGGTCCTTCAGGCAACTTTGACCTATGTGCCTAACTTCACAGCCTTCTATTTACGATGAGAACTACGTTGTCATTAGAGTATGACATTGTACCCATTCCGTGATGTTGTTTTTGTGTGTCCCCCACCATCTTGTCGGTGTATATTTCAAGGCCTCATCCATTGCCAAAAATTGTTTTTGTGTTGGTGCACTCTCTTCAAAGTCTGACAGGAAGGTTTCTAATGGATTCAAACCATCAAAGGTGGGTAAGTTACTTACTATGGTGTCAATCCAATGAACTTCTCTAGTTAATCTAGCACATCTCCTTGTAGATACTTCGTTGTTGGCAGCAGGCCAAAATGGGAAAGAAAGCATGCATGAAGAAGAATCACAAGTGGAACAGAAATCATGGGAAAGAAAGCATGCATGAGTAAAGTGACAACTGAAAAGAAGCACAACACGTGCGCATGTAAGAAGGAGGCAACAACTAGAAGGAAGCAACAAACACATGCGAAGAAGGAAGACCTAACGACAGTAGAGTTAGGGTTTTTGGTAAGATTTTTTGTGAAAATAGCTGAAGAGCTTGATAGATATAAATATAGGCAAGAAGGTATCAAAAAGAGGTTCGAAGATTTTGCGAAGGTTGAGATTTACTACTGTTGTAGAGTTTAACTTGTTTTATGTAATGTTTTGATAAGAGAAATACTTGTAATGAGTGAGCTAAGCGGGAGGTAGATCTTGAGGATCAGATTGCAAGATAAGGAGCCTGGTGTGATCTAGTTTGCCTCACAAATATTTTACTAATCTAAGGATAATTGTAAGTGCGAGGCACAAGAACTATAGAACTACCATAATAAGAGAGCCAAGAGACAAATTTTTGTGGACGTAGCCTTGGGAGGGGGTGAACCAAGGTAATACCTATGTAATGTGATGAATGCATGCATATCTATGTTTACTTTTGGTTAGTTAAATTTTGAATGCGATGAATGAATGAGTTATTGTAATGTTTAGTTCATCATTGTTGTGTTATTAAATCCTGAAGGTCAGATAACAGTAATTTGTAATACAAATCATAAGTAATGGCTCAGAAAGTAGACCCTCTATCTCCTAATCAATCCTAGGCTGTAAACACCTGAGTTTTACATCCACCCATAAAATCTATCTTGGGTGAGACTACGCAGTGCATTCTGTATGTTGTGTTGCCTTCTGGTTCACCAGAAGGGCCGATAGTTTTAGGCTTTGTTGGTACCCTGAAAGATACAAACCCCAGGTCAATAGCGTAGAGTTGTTCGATAGGTTAAAACCAACAAATGGTTCCGTTGCCAGGAAACAAATGGCCTCTTTTGTCTGTTGACCAAGTCTGGGTACCTGTGACTCATCAGATTGTCCTTCTGATCCTTGATTATGTGTTGTGTCATTACCTTCTCTAGCTGGTTTGGTTCTTTATGGTTGCACTTCTTGTTGAGGTTCCTCTTATTCATTCAAAGGTTCCTAGGGTTCTGCTTGTGTATCCTCTTTCAGTTCCTCTGGTTTTGGCTGCTGAATCTTTTCTAGTATTGGTGTAGGGCTCACCGGTGGTATCTCTGGGGATGGGATCTCATCGATATTGACAATCTCCGGTTGTTGCTGATCATTTTCTTCCAGTGGTCGTCATGACCTAGTTTGAACTCTGGTCAGCCTAGCAGTCGATCCTAGTTCAATGGACATTGGTTGTGCCACAGTGGTGAGTGTCGAGCATCTACTATCTATAGAGGACTGTGATCTCTCTCTATTCATTCGAGCTGTTGTTTCTCTCTCTGTGTTCTTCTTTCACGAATAGACAAGTTGCTTCCATGCTCGCATGTTGTATGGGATTGTCCTGAAGCTTATCGAAGACGCTTCCTCCATGATGTGATTGATGCACCATAACTATGGATTCAATGCATGTGTGGAAATTTCATACTTTCCATTACGCTTCTCTAGCCGTTTCCAGTTGGCCTATTTAATGTGGCATTCCATCAGTCCTGGTCATGCCTTAATTGTGCTTTGTGTTATCCTATCATCCTGCTTTTGTTGACTTTCTATTTCCCGCTCATTTGTCTTAGGTGTGTGACTGTTAATATTTCCTTTAATTCATTCGTGTTTTGAGCATCTTGTGGTTTTTTCATGGATTTTTTTCTTTTTTTTCTACGTGGTGGGTGGTCGACTGTTCTTATATAGCTTCAGTTGGCTCCTATTGATCACTCCTCAGAGGTCTGTGCCTTCTATATCTCTTAACTGTATAGCTCCACCGTCTGTTACAGATTTGACCTTATATGTTCCTAACCAATGCATTCTCAGCTTTCCTGGGTGCTGAATTGATTTGCTGTCATAGAGCAATACTAGATATCCTTCCATGAAAGTCTTCTTCTTAATGTGTTGATCGTTCCATTATTTGTCTTTGGCCTTCTGCACTTGTTGATGGAATCCTTCTAGGATTCAATCTTCCTCCATTGCTAGCAAATGATGCAACATTTCCTGTATCACGTCACGTTCTGTCATTCGTGTGATAGCGGCTACGCGTAATCTGGGTATTAAAAATGCCAATGGTACTACCGCTTCTTGGTCATAGACGAGTTTGAATGGTGTGTGCCCTGTCAACTTCTTACATGTCATCCTATATGCCCATAATACTACTGGTACTTTGAGGTCCCAGTCGTCTCTGTTGACATTACATATCTTTTTCAATGCATTCTCTAGAACTTTGTTGAAGGCTTCTACTGTGCCATTTGCCTGTGGGTGATACGGTGTGCTTTTCTGGTGGTGAAATTCAAATTCTTCGAGCATCATGCAGATGGCACTATTTATGAAATGCATGGCTTGATCGCTCATCAAAACTCTTAGTCACCCAAACCTAGTAATTACTTGTTCGAATAAAAAGTGTGCAGCGGTCTCTGTGCTACAATCCTTTACTGGTGTGGCTTCCACCCATGTTGTTAGGTATTCCATCACGGTGATGATGTATCTTGCCCCTATTCTTTTGGCTGGTGAGTTAATAGGTCCAACAAAGTCTATTTCCCATTTATCAAATGTTTGTAGTGTCACTTACGTTTGTAACAACATCTCATCCCTTATGTTGGGTTTGCCTACCCTTTGACAAACATCGCATCCCTGACAATATTCTTTCAAGTCCCTATGGATTGTTGGCCACCATAGTCCTGCATGGAGTATCTTCTATGCAATAGCTTTTTCTACATAATGTCCTCTTGCAAATCCCTCGTGGGATTCTGATAAAATCCTTGGTTGTTCGTGCTCAAGCACATACCTTCGTAAAATGCTATCTATGCCCATTTTATATAGATGTCATGTGATTATTTGATAGTCAGTTGTGTGAACTACCAGGTTATTCTTATGCACAGTGGTATACTCTTTCACTGCGGTACCTGTGCTCAAGTACTGGATGATCTCTGTGAAGTATTCATCAGTAATTTTTACCAAGAATAGCAGTGCATAAAGAAATTTGTATTCTAAGTGTGTGGATTATTCTCCATTTGTGACCCATGATAGGTGGTCAGGGCCTACATTTGGTTTTCCTGGTTTGGCGATTACTTCGAAGTCAAATTCCTGAAATAATAGTAACCATCGGAAAATTCTCCCCCCCAACACTGGCTTGTTGACTAGGTACTTTAGGGCTGAGTGATCTGTAAACATCTTAAAATGTTTTCTGAATAAGTAGTGTCTAAACTTCTAAACTGCGTAAACCATAGCTAGGCATTCTCTTTTCTTTGTGTTATAGTTCTATTCTGAGTCCTATAGTTTTCTGCTTGTAAATGCTATCGGGTGATCCAAGTCTCTTGCTCTTGGCTACACTAAGATAACTCTCGGTGCTATTGTGGATGCATCTACGTGCACATGGAATGCCTTTCCCCAGTACATAAATACTAATATCAGTGCAATTAACATCTTTTCCTTTAGGGTATCCAGACCGTGTTGACACTCATCGTTCCATTGGTACTTTGTATCCTTCCTTAGTAGTTTTTCCATTGGTGTTGTGATCTTCACATATCCTTTGATAAATTTCCGATAGTATCCTGTATGTCCTAACGTCGCTCATAGCTGACTGGCTATTTTTGGCACTGGTAAATTAACGATGATGACAATCTTTGCTGGATCGACCAATAGCCCTTGTTTGCATACTATATGGCCCAATAGTATCCCAAACGGTGCTCCAAATATGAATTTCTTTATGTTCAATGATATCTGACACTGTTTGCATCACTCTAGCATCAAGCGTAAGACTTCTACATGGATTTCAATAGACTATAGATTGTCCAGTCGTCCAAATATACTTTGTGAAACTAGTGGATGAATTCTTTAAATGCTGCAATAACCACGTTGGAGAAGATCGTTGGTGCATTCTTCAGTCCAAAGGGCATGAATGTATATTGGTAATATCCCCATTACGTCATGAATGTGGTATTGTATCTATCCTCTTGTACTATATTAATCTAATGGTAACCTGAGAATCCATCAATGAATGAGTACTCTTCGTGTCCCCCCACATTCTCTAGCACTTCATCCGTGAACAGTGTAGGGAATTGGTCATGTAGGCATGCATTGTTCAAATTCCTCAAGTCGATGCATATCATGATCCCTCTTCCTTGTTTCTTGTCTTGTATGACCATCGAGCTTATCCATTTTTATTCCTTGACTGGTTCGATTATGCAGGCTTCGAGCATTCGGTCAATCTCCTCTTTAACTTTCTTTTTATATATAGGGTTTAGTCTATATGATCATTGTCTGATCGGTCTCACTTTGGGTCCGAGAGGTATTTTCATTTCTCCCAGTTCACCTGCTATACATTTCATCTCTGTAAATGTTGTAGGAAATAAGTAGTTGTATTCGTGAAATAGTTCTATAATGCTTTCTACTGTTGGTTCATCCTAGTAGTCTCCAATGCTAGCCATTTTGGGATGTTCTGTTGTGCTGATGTTAACTTTCTTTACCTTTATTGGTGCATAAATAAATTCAGATTCTATTTGTGGTCCCTTCACGTCTTTGTCGCCTTCTACTTATACAATCTAAATATCATGTGGGTTCTCTTCATCTGGTATGTCCTCCTGTACCTGGTAACATGACAGTAGTTCCTTGACTGACTATTTATTTCATTGTTGCTCTTTGGTAATACGTTCTACTTCTGGATCCTCAATGAATATGACTCCTTTGATTCGTTTCAGAGCTACATCTATGTTGGGGTTCTCATTCTCAAATGAGAAAGTGGTGGTAAAGTTTTGTTGCAATGTCGCTCATGTTGTAGTTCCTTTGTGCAATTCTTGATCTGTATACTAGTTCGTTGGTATGCCTTCTAATGTATGAATAAAGTGGTGAGGCCATTCCTCTGGTGGTGTCAATTTACACAATGTTTCTCACTCCATCAAGTGTTTCGTTGGTGTCCCTAATCCTTCATATTTATGTTGTTTGTTGATTTTCTGTGCTGCACTGAACCTTATGTGCAGTAGCCTCTTACATTGGTACCAGTTTGTTATGGTCTCCTTGTGTGTGCCCCACCATCTAAAGGGTGTGGCCTTGAGTGCTAAGTCCAATGCTAGTAGCCTCTGTTTCTCTAATACTTCATCTTCATATTTTATCAAGAATGTTTCCAAATCATTAAGTCCATGGAAACTGGGTGGTTCTATGATTTCTATTCCTATCCATTGCACTGCGCGGTCTATTCTTGCACATATTCTCATGGATACTTCATGTAGTCTCTACTGCCAGTTTTCTAACCCATTGTCTGAATCCATAGCGCATGAAGTAATACTACGCCAACTGAGTACCTTGTCTGCAGTTGGGTTTACATAATCCTCCTCGCGCATAGTTGTTCTGTACAATTGGTCGATTTCCTCTAAGTCTAGGCAAGTGGGTTCTACAAAAGTTTCCGCTTCTGATGGATCTAGTGGTGCTATAAATATGTAATATCCGAATTGAAATGTCATTTTTCTGGTCTTCAAATTAATTATGGTCTGGTTGTCAAATGCCCAGTCCAGACCGAGTAGTGTTGGGTATGGTGTTGTGCTATCTACTATTTCGATGAATTCAAAATTTGCTTTGGTGCACACACCATCAAGATCTACCATTACGCCCTTCAGCCTCCCTATTGGTAGGACTCTTTGAAGGTTCACTAGTTTTAATTGGACTTTTGAATATCCCAAGGTTGGTTCTCTCATGTATTGCCAGGTTTTCTTGGGTAGTACATTTATTTCAAATCCTAGGTCCAGTATGATATCTCCCATATTGAAATCCCCAATGTTGACATTCAATCTAAACTCCCTACTTGTTCTTCTCCTTGTGTGTAGGTGATTGACAATCTTTGATTATAGGTTTTGTTATATCTCGTTACTACATTTCTCTAAGATGTTTTGTAATATTTTCACAGATGAAGGATCACTTAATATTTTGATGCATGACTGCAAAAAGTATTTCATAGTACTTACTTGTCCCTTGAGTGACATTCCTTTGGTATGATCCAGTGATGGCGGCATTTCGTATTCTGGGGCTTCATGGGCTAGTTGCATAGTGGAAGTTGACGCTATGTCCTTCTTCTGAATTCCTGTCGAGCTTCCTTAAAAGTCTCCTTTTCTTTGGGCATATCGAATTTCTTCCTTGGTTCAGTGTTCTTCCTTACCCACTGGTTCTGTACAGGTTCTTATCAGGCTGTGTCATTTCCTGTCTTCATTCCTCCACGGGTGACTACGTTGATATTTCGTCCATCCACCCTTGCTTCGACTGAAATCCATTGAACATTCTGGTTGTTCTGGTTCCTTTTTTCCTGGATATTTACTAACAGTGTCGGGAATTCCTCTGTCTTGTGATCCAATGCATGACAATACATACAATTTGTTGGCGGCAGTGGGAATTCCCTTGCATAATGTCCCGATTGTTGAAAATTGTGACATGTGACTGGTCCTCTACCATGTCCGAAGCCTTCTCTGGCTCATCCTCCTCCTCAATAGCCTATTCTTTCCCCTCTTGGCATGTTATATGGTGGTACCTGGTCATACTGCATGGTATTATACTGTGGTTGCACTAGGTTGTACTATGGTTGTGTATTGTTGTATGGTTGTTGCATGCATTCCGTTGTCGTTGTAAGAGGAATAAGAAATGACCAAGTAGGTGAGATATAACAAATGTGGAAAAAAATGAGCAAAAATAGAAGACCTCTTAGTCACTAGAAGGGAATGTTCAGACCGTGGAACCCCACAAAAGAAGAAATCGAAGGCTGGTTGAGAACTAAAGAGATAGAGTTTGCCCAGAAAGAGAATAGAAACCCTAGCATGACGCCTCACAAATATCTGGATAAACACATGTTTATAGATTTACACGAAGTATTTTTCTATGATTTTCCTCACCTATTGCAGTTGTGGATACTAAGGTTGAAAGATAACCACGCGACGAACTAGATCCGACAGCTGGATAGGACCCTAATACATATTGACCAGTTACAATAGGTGAACGAAAATTCACCCATACAATCAAATTTTGGCTTGATAGTATTGTGGCATGATTCATCACAGAATTTGTATTTGACAAAACGAAGTCATACATCACGACAGAGTAGGAATTTCTATGCAGACCTCATGGAAGGCACATTTGATCACTATATACTTCGATTAAAATACTTCTATATAAAAAAGGTGTAATGACAATGGAAGCAAACAACTAAACTTCCCTGCGTGCATGGGGGAAGGGGGGAAGCTCTAACAGAGGGAAGGATAAATGGCCGAAGGAGAAGATAAAGGCAACAAGGAGGAATAATTATTGGACCCGATCTTGATGGATGACGACCAACTTAAGTGGATCTTGGCGTCACCTGGAATTACGCGTAGTGGAGTACCCTAACAATATAAGGTAAATACCAAGAAAAGAGTTGTAGCCATGAGGGATGGCTTGGAAAGCGATGAAGAAGAGGTAGAGGATCTCTGGTCTATGGAGCAGATTGAGGAAATCCTGTGTGCAACCTATGATAGGAAAACAAGAGGCCCAAGAATAGGAGGAGAAGCTAGCCATCCTTTCCATATTCATGTCAGTATGGAACCCATAAACCCATGTGAAACTAATAAACCAAAGAGAACATCACCGTTTAGACAACCAAAGTTCGGAGGAAGTCCGATAGTGAGAAGCACATCTACCACAGAAGCAACAACTAGAGGAGCCAATTCAGGTAGTACTAGTCAAGTATCTCCACCGCGTGACGAAGGTAGCAATTCAGTATTTAGAATGGCAGGACATGTACCCATGATCAGATTACCAGAATTCCAAGGAGAAGAAATAGAAGACCCAGAGAAGCATTTGTTCATTTGTGCAAAGATCTAGGAGGCAAAACAGATCACGTATGAAGATACCAAACTTGTGCAGCTAGCGATCATGCTAAGAGACCACGCACTAGACTAGTACATGGGTCTAGACACAAATAGTGCTCCTGGGATGACGAGGACACTGTTGGGACTCAGAAATGTCGTATTTTCATCCACCTTTCCCTTCACTATTCCTTACATTTCATCGCCCCATTAAACCTTCATCATACCATTTTCATAAATACATTTGGGTTTCACATCAT
>SNQJ01S0040382.1:16766-68837 GCA_010110895.2 Picea sitchensis
AGATTAGATTAGTTCTACTTCAGTCCTGCATATACAGTGCGTGTGCTTCGTCAGTCTACGTACCCCGGGTTGACAATTAAATGGTTGGGCAAGTACTATAACGACATATATTTCGCCTGACAGACACTAGAAGACATTAAGAAGCTATTGATTAATGAGTTCCAGAAGCCGAGCTCATAGGACCAGTACATGAATGAAATGATCGAGATCAGACAAAAACTAGGAGAGTCTATATGGGAGATTGACCAAAGATTTAAGCGATTGAAGGGAAAGTTAAAATGCTTTATGACCGAGATGCAGGATTGGCATATGTTTGTCAACTCATTACTCCCACAACTAAAACACCCCTTACGATAACAAAATTTTCAGACACAGTCTGAGGCGCTACACATAGCCTTGCAGCTCAAAGAGAACCAATACCAATAGATAGACCTGACTATTGAAGAGTTAAAGGAGGATTTGAAGAACCTCACATTTCAATTGAATCAGAACAAGAGCAAGGACAAACGTGAAGTTGTTTGGTGCACCACATGCAGAACAGAAGGATACCACAAGTACGACTGTCCAACATTCACGTAGTATATGGAAATAGGAATGCCAAACCCACTCCCACAAGGAGGATTATGGTGTGAAATATGAAAGAAAATGGGTCACGACCCTTATCACTGCATGATGATGCAGAAGTACCAGACATTTCCCAAGAATTCTTATTGCACTTTTTGTAAGTCCGTAGACCACAATGACAAAGATTGCAGAACTATGGAGCTGATGCGGGAGAGAACATTAGATGTCTATAGGGTACAGGATGAAATGATGATTGGGCAAGAAACGCCATAGTTCAATCAATCCCCAGCTCCATACAATATTGTGCAACAATAGTACATCACTATGCAACAACCATACAACAATACACAACCACAGTACAACCTGGTGCAACCCCAGTATAATACCGCGCAGTACAACCAGGCACCACCATATAATGCACCAAGAGGGGACAGAGTAGGCTATCGAGGAGGAGGATGAGCCTGAGGATGATTCAAACATGGAAGAGGACCAGTCACATGTCACAATTGTCAGCAACTGAGACATTATGCAAGGTAATGCCCACTTCCACCAACAAATTGCATGTACTATCATGCATCGGATCATGAGACAGAGGAATGCCTGACACTGTTAGTAAAGATCCAGGAAAAAAGAAACCAGAACAACTAGAATGTTCAATGGATTTCATTCGAAGCAAGGGAGGATGGATGAAATATCAACATAGTTACCTGTGGAGTAACGAAGATAGGAAACGACACAGCCCGACAAGAAATTTCATAGAACTAGTGGGTAAGGAAGAACACCGAACAAAGGAAGTAGTTTGATGCACCCAAAGAAAGGAAGACTTTTAAGGAATATAGACAAGAATTTCAAAAGAAGGAAACAACGTCGACTTCCACTACACAACCAACCCACAAAGCCCCAGAATATGAAATGCCACCATCATTGGATCACACCAAAGGAATGTCACTCAAGGGACAAGTAAGTAATATCAAATACTTTTTGCAGTCATGCATGAAAATATTAAGTGATCCTTCATCTGAGAAAATATTGCAAAACATCTTAGAGAAATGTAGCAATGAGACAGAACAAAAGCTAAAATCAAATATTATCAATCACCTACACACAAGGAGAAGAACAAGTAGGGAGTTCAGATTGAATGCCAACATTGTGGATTTCAATATGGGAGATATCATACTGGACCTAGGATCCGAAGTAAATGTACTACCCAAGGAAACCTTGCAATACATGGGAGAACCAACCTTGGGATATTCGAATGTCCAATTAAAACTACCGAACCAACACATAGTTCTACCAATAGGGAGGTTGAAGGGCGTAATGGTAGATCTTGATGGTGTGCGCACCAAAACTGATTTTGAAGTCATCGAAATAGTATATGGCACAACACCACACTCGACACTACTCAGTCTGGACTGGGCATTTGAAAACTATACCATAATTAATTTGAAGACAAGAAAAATGACATTTTAATCCAGAGATTACAGGGTTATACCACCACTAGATCCATCATAAGGGGAAAGGTTCATAGAACCCACTTGCCTAGACTTAGAGGAAATCGGCCAATTGTACAGAACAACTGCGCATGAGGAGGATTATGTAAAGCCAACTATAGACAGGGTACTCAGTTTCCGCAATATTACTTCATGTGCTACAGATTCAGGCACCGGGTTAAAAAACTGGCAGCAGAGACTACATGAAGTATCCACGAGAATATGTGCAAGAATAGTCCACGCAGTATGATGGATAGGCATAGAAATCACAGAACCACCCAGTTTCCATGGACTTAATTATTTGGAAACATTCTTGACACAATATGAAGATGAATTATTAGAGAACCAGAGGCTACTAGCACTGGACTTAGTACTCAAGGCCACACCCGCCAAATGGTGGGGTGCACACAAGAAGACCATCACAAATTGATACCAATGTAAGAGGCTACTGCGCATAAGGTTCGATGCAACATAGAAAAACAACAAACAATAGAAATATGAAGGATTAGGGATACCAGCGAAACACTTGATGGAGTGTGAAATGCTGTGGAAATTGACACCACTGGAGGAATGGCCTCACCACTTTATTCATACATTAGAAGGCATGCCAATGAACTAGTATACAAATCAGCAACTACGCAAAGGAACTACAACATGGGCGACATTGCAGCAAAACTTTACCACTACTTTCTCATTCGAGCATGAGAACCCCAACATAGACGCAACTATGAAATGAATCTGAGGAGTCATATTCATTGAGGAGCCATAAGTAGAACGTATTACCAAAGAGAAGCAACGAAATAAATAGAAATTCAAGGAACTACTATCATGTTACTAGGTACATGAGGACATACCAGATGAAGAGAAGCCACACGACAATCAGATTACAGAAGTAGAAGGCGATAGAGATGTGAAGGGACCAAAAATAGAATATGAAGTTATTTTTTCGCCAATCAAGGTAAAGAAAGTTAACATCAACATAGTGGAACATCCTAAAATGGCCAGCATTGGAGACTACTTGGATGACCCAACCATAGAAAGCATTACAGAACTGTTGTGTGAATAAAACAAATTATTTCCTACAACATTTACAGAGATGAAAGCTATAGCAGGCGAACTAGGAGAAATGAAAATACCTCTCAGACCCGAAGCGAGACCGATTAGAAAACAACCATATAGACTGAACTCTATATATAAATAGAATTTTAAATAGGAGATTGACTGAATGCTCAAAGCTGACATAATCAAAACAGTCAAGGAATCAGAATGGATAATCCCGATGGTCATACAAGACAAGAAACAAGGAAGAGGGATTAGGATATGCCTTGACTTGAGGAATTTGAACGATGCATGCCTACACAACACATTCCCTACACCGTTCACAGATGAAGTGCTAGAGAATGCAGGGGGACACAGAGCATACTCATTCACTGATGGATTCTCAGGTTACCATCAGATTAAGATATCACAGGACGATATATAGAATACCACATTCGTGACGGAATGGGGATCTTACCAATATACAGTCACGCCCTTTGGACTGAAGAATGCAACAAAAATATTCTCCAGAGTGGTTATTGCAACATTTAAAGAATTCATCCACTAGTTTCTTGAAGTATATATGGATGAATGGACAATCTATATTATTTTGAAAAACCATGTAGAAGTCTTACGCTTGATGCTAAAGCGATGCAGACAGTGTCAGATATCACTAAACATAAAGAAATGCATATTTGGAACACCGTTTAGGATACTATTGTGTTGGAGCATAATCCTAACTTACATTAGTTTATACCTAGATTAGACTCCTATATCTTGGTTAATACATTCATTTACACTTTATTTCACCTAATTTGGCCACATAGGGAAGAAGGGCACCTCATCCCTAGATTTTACGGAAAACTGCTAATTTTAGATCAAGACTCAACTCCCGGTTCTTGATTTTCTTGTTTTATTCTTGATTTATCCTTGATTTATTCCAAATCCCCCATGAAAAAACTCATATATTATTAGGGAATTCACACCTCCTCTTTAAGTGAGAGATTTATTCCTTAATTAATGATTTTTTCCATTACTATTATTAGTAACCACTATTTCGGGTCAGTTAAGTGAGTTGGAACTTCTTCTCTTGTCAGTCAAGTGAGCTTAAGTGAGCTAATGCGCATCACTTAACTCTTGTGGTCATTAATGAGTGTGTGACATGTATATTTAGTGGTTTAGGTTGAACTATGTGGTCTCCCTTACTTATGACACCTATTTTAGCTATTTCTATCTTTTTTTGACTAGAATTTCTATGTTGGAAATTCTATATATTCACCTCCTCTCTTCTTTTTTGAGGATGGTTGCTCATGTATATTCATTTTTTATTAATATAATTCTATTTTTTATGGAGAAAAAACTTTCTCTCATCTCTTGAATATCAGCAAATTGTTTGTGGTCAATTTAACTAGAATTCTAGATCTATCAGGGTTTCTGCAGGAATTCTACATGGTATCAGAGCTAGATTGAATCTAGTGGATTGTACACTATTTTATTTGCAGGTATAGATCATCAGGAGGTGAAGCAAGAAGAAATGGATCATCTCTCTCAGCCAACAAAACTCATTCTAAATCCTTTCAATTACTTCGAATGGAAGACAAAGATCTCTCTGCTCCTCCGAAGCAAAGGGCTTTACCGAGTAACAATGGGCATGGAGAAAGAACCGAATACGACAATGGAAAAGATAAAGTATTTCAATAAATTAGATGAATCAATTGAGCTGATATGCCTATCAATTTCCAAATATCTCCTCTTTCATGTCAATGGAGCCACTACTCCCGATGTGGTCTGGACCACATTGGAAGGACTATTCGACAAGCAGGATGCAATGAGAGTGCATCAATTGGAGAATGAACTCATATCCCTAAGTCCAATTCATTTCAGAAACATGCAATAATTCTTCACCAAGTTCAAATACCTCCTCATTGAACTTAATGCATGTGGAGTCACGAAAGGGGAAGAACAACTCATCCTTTCAATTCTCTCGAAACTAGGCCCTGAATATTCCGTATTTGTGTCGTCTTTTCAAGCATCTAAATTGACTCAGGAAAAATGGAAAATGCCTCCATTAAATGATTTCATTGAAGAATTGACTCAATATAAATCTAATTTAGTCCAAATGGGTTCCATCAAGCATTCCAAGAACCAAGAACTTGCGGCTATTGATGCTCCAAAGAGCAATGGAAAAGACAAGGAAAAAGGAATGAGTAAATTTCCTGAATCGAAGAAGAAGAGATTCGCACAATCTTCAGAGAACTCTTCTAAGACTAAGGGTAAGAAAAAGAAGAAGGAAAGAACACTTTTCAACTAATGTTCCAAAGGTTTTCATCCCAAATAAAATTTCATGAGGAAGACTATCGATGAGATGGCTAAGCAATTGCAGCAGGACAATCTCACGGTGCCCGAAAATGAAAAGAAGAAAGATGATAACAGAATGGGAGGGAGAGCATGAGATGGTCATGATTTAATGGCTGTCACATCCACTCCATCATCTTGGATCCTTGATTTAGGTGCATCAAACCATATGGCTACATCAAAAGATGAATTTTCCTCCATCGAAGAAAGCACCAGATCCCCAATTTACTTGGGAGATGCCACACCCACAAATGCGTGCGGAGAAGGAATTGTTGATCTTGAAGAGGGATGCTTCACAAATTTGCTTCATGTTCCCTCTCTATACACAAATATTCTCTTGATATATCAGATCACTCATTTCATTTCTGGAAAGAAGGTGGAGTTCACTCTGGACTCCGCAGTGATTACCGACATTTCCACAGGCTCGCAGCTTGCACATGGAATTGCAAATCATGGTTCTCGTTTGTATTTATTCTCCCACTTTGTTCCTAAATATATTAGCATTGTATTTATGTCACAATCTAATGATATCAGCAGGTTATGGAATGAAATATTTGTCCATCTAAACTATAATTACTTGTATCAACTCAACAAGGAAAACATGGTAGAAGGATTGCCAACTATTAAATTCACAAGCGGTGTATGTCAAGGATGCATTCTTGGCAAGCATCCAGAGAAAACGTTTGACAAAGGGAAGGCACATCGAGCTTCTTCACATATTGGGCTGATTCATAGTGACATTATGGGCCCATTCTCACAGCCTTCAATTAGTAAGGCTCAATATGTACTCACCTTCATAGATGATTTCTCTCGATTTACTTGGGTATTTTTTTTAAAATTAAAATCGAAAGTATTTGAATGCCTTATAGAATTTAAAGCACTTGCTGAGAATGAGTCTAGGTGTAAGATTAAGATACTCCATACTGATAATGGGGGGGATTATGTCAACAAATATGTGCAACAACTTTGTGTTGATGCAAGTATACAACTACAACACACAGTGCCATATACACCACAGCAGAACGGTGTTGCGGAGAGGAAAAACCGGTCCTTAAAAGAGATGGAAAATTGTATGCTACAGTCGAAATCATTAGCTCCCAATATATGGGATGAATCTATTAGTTATGCAGCATAAATTCAGAACTTATTTCCTCGCAAATCACTCAAAGGCACCACTCCTTTTGAATGTTGGATCGGTAAGAAACCGAAAGTGTCGCACTTTCGTATTTTTGGTTCACGAGCATGGGCTCACATTCCGATAGATAAGAGGAAGGATTTGGAGCCTCAAAGTGTTGAATGCATATTTTTTGGATATCCTGAAGGTCTCAAAGGATATATATTGCTGGAATCTCACACTGAAAAGTTCATTCTAGCTCAAAGTGTGAAGTTTGAAGAAGAATCACTGCATGATTTTTTAGAAGACCCTGCCGAGGAATCGCTTGTTGTCATTGATGAGGAGAAGTCAAAAACTTCTTTGAGCACTTCAGAACAACCATCAGAGAATAATTTCAGGTCTGATATAGAGGATGAGGAGCAGGTCTTGGCTGCTCCAACTTAGTTGCCAACTTGGGCAAAGAAAACCCTGCAAGATGCGGGTGAACTAGTCGGTGATCCTGCGGATACAAGAAGGACTAGATCACAGTTTTTTGGGGCTCCTCAAGCCATGGCTGCCACAGAACCTTTTCTACCCATAAATTTCTATATATCACTTGGTTCATATCCAAATTCACACTCTGAGGTTGCAGATATCTTCACCAAGTCCTTCACTGAAAAGAATTTTTCAGAACTGAGAGCTATGCTTGGAGTGGTGGAGACAACTGAGTAGGTCACTTTTGGCCACTCAACATTTTTTTACTCTTTTTTTTGCGGGGGGGGGTTTCCCACAAGGTTTTCCCTCTTTCCTCTTTTCATGAGGAATTATTTTATGTAATGAGTACCTAAATGGCCAAGTTGTCGAAACTCAATTTTTTTGTCATTACAGTTAGGCTTAAGGGGGGGTGTTGGAGCACAATCCTAAATTACATTAGTTTATACCTAGATTATAATCCTAGATATTGGTTAATAAATTCATTTACACTTTATTTCATCTAATTTGGCCACATATAGAAGAAGGGCGCCTCATCCCTAGATTTTAGGGAAAACTGTTAATTTTAGATCAAGACTCAACTCTCGGTTCTTGTTTTTCTTGATTTTTCTTGATTTATTCTTGATTTATTCAAAATCCCCCATGAAAAAAATCATCTATTATTAGGGAATCCACACCTCCTCTTTAATTGAGATATTTATTCCTTAATTAATGATTTTTGTCGTTACTATTATTAGTAACTACTATTTCAGGTCAGTTGAGTGAGTTGGAACTGCTTCTCTTGTCAGTTAAGTGAGCTTAAGTGAGATAATGCGTATCACTTAACTCTTGTGGAAATTAATGAGTGTGTGAAATGTATCTTTAGTGGTCTAGGTCTAACTATGTAGCCTCCCTTAGCTTATGACACCTATTTTAGCTATTTCTAGTTTTTTTTTACTAGAATTTCTATGTTGGAAATTCTATATATTCACCTCCTCTCTTCTTTTTTGAGGATGGTTGCTCATGTATATTCATTTTTTATTAATATAATTCTCTGATTTATAGAGAATTTTTTTTCTCTCATCTCTTGAATATCAGCAAATTGTTTGTGTTCAATTTTACTATAATTCTAGATCTATCGGGGTTTCTGCAAGAATTCTACATATTGGGCCATATTGTATGCAAACAAGGGCTATTGGTCGATCCATAAAATATCATAGTCATTGTTAATTTACCAGCACCAAAAATAGTCCGTCATCTATGAGTGACGTTAGGAGGCACAGGATACTATCAGGAATTTATCAAAGGATATACGCAGATCACAACACCAATCGAAAAACTGCTAAGGAAGGATACAAAGTACCAATGGAACAACGAGTGTCAACACGGTATGGATACCCTAAAGGAAAATATGGTCACTTCACCAATATTATTATTTCTGGACTGGGGAAATGCATTCCATGTGCACGCAGATGCATCAACGATAGCACTGGGAGCTATCTTAGCACAGTCAGGAGCAGGAGACTTGGATCACCCGATATCATTTTCAAGCAGAAAACTATCTGACTCATAAAAAAACTATAACACAACAGAAAGAGAAGGCCTAACTATGGTTTACGTAATTCAGAAGTTCAGACACTACTTATTGGGAAAAAATTTTAAGATGTTTACAGATCACTCAACCCTAAAGAACCTAGTCAACATGCCAAGGTTGGGGGGGAGAATCTATCGATGGTTACTGTTATTTCAGGAATTTGACTTTGAAGTAATCATCAAACTAGGAAAACTAAATGCAAGTTCTGACCACCTATTATGGGTCACAAATGGAGAAGAACCCACAAGCTTAGAAGACAACTTTCTGGATGCACCGTTATTCTTGGTACAAATTCCCGATGACTACTTCGCAGAGATCTTCCAGTACTTGAGCAAAAGTACCGCACCGGAAGAGTATACCACTGCGTAGAAGAATAACTTGGTAGTTCATGTAGCTAAATATCAACTGATCACAAGACATCTATATAAAATGGGCGTAGATAGCATTTTACAAAGGTATGTGCTTGAGAATGAACGACCGAGGATTTTATCAGAAGCCCACAAGAGATTGGTAGGAGGACATTATGCAAGAAAAGATACCATGCAGAAGGTACTCCGCATAGGATTATGGTGGCCAACGATCCATAGGGACTTGAAAGAATACTATCAGGGATGTGATGCCTGTCAAAGGGTAGGAAAACCCAACAGAAGGGATGATATGTTGTTATGACCACAAGTGACACTATAGGTATTTGATAATGGGAAATAGACTTTGTGGGACCTATTAACCCAATAGCCAAAAGAAAAAGGGCAAGATACATCGTCACCGCAACAGAATACCTAACAAGATGGGTGAAATTCACACCAGTAAAGGTTTGTAGCGCAAAGACCATTGAACACTTTTTATTCAAACAAGTAATTACTAGGTTTGGGTGCCCAAGAGTTATGATGAGCGATCAAGGCACACATTTCATAAATAGCACCATTTGCATGATGCTCAAAGAATTTGAAGTTCGCCACCCGAAAATCACATCGTATCACCCACAGGCGAATGGCATAATAGAGGCCATCAACAAAGCTCTATAGAATGCATTGATAAAGATATGTAATGTCAACAGACACAAATGGGACCTCAAAGTACCAGCAATATTATGGGTGTATAGGATGACATGTAATAATTTGACATGGCACACACCATTCAAACTCGTCTACGGCCAAGAAGCGGTAGTAACATTGGAATTTTTAATACCTAGCTTACATGTAGCTACTATCACACGAATGAAAAAATGTGGCATGATACAAGAAAGGTTGCATCAGCTATTAGAAATGGAGGAATGCCGAATCCTATCTGGATTCCATCAACAAGTGCAGAAGGCTAGAGACAAAGCATGGCATGATCGACACATTAAGAAGAAGACTTTCACAGAAGGAGATCTAGTATTGCTCTACGACAACAAATCATTTCAACACCTAGGAAAGATGAGAATGCATTGGTTAGGACCATATGAGGTCAAATATGTAACAGATGAAGGAGTTGTAAAGTTAAGAGATCTAGCAGGCGTTGACCTCAGAGGAATGATCAATGGGAGATAAATGAAGCTATACAATGACAGTCGACCACACACCGCACCGTAAAAAAAAAAAATGAAAATCCATGAAAAATCCCCAAGACACTCAAAACATGAATGTAGTAAAGGCAAGAGTAATGGTCACATGCCTAAGAAAATTGAGCAGTAAATGAAAATTCTGCAAAAGTAGGATGATAGGACAACACAAAGCAAAATTAAGGCACGTCAAGGACTGATGGAATGTCACATTAAACACGCCAACTGGAAATGTCCAGAGAAGTGTAATTGTAAGTATGAAATTGCCACACATGCGTTGAATCCACAGTTATGGTGCATTAATCGCATCATGGAGGAAGCGTCTTCGATAATCTTCAGGACAATCCCATACAACATGCGAGCACAGAAGCAACTTATCTATTCACAAAAGAAGAACATAGAGATAGAAACATCAGCTTGCACGAACAGATCAATATCATAGTCCTCTATAGACAGCAGATGCTTGACACTCAACACTATGGCACCACTGAAGTCTTCTAAACCAGGCTCGACCACTAGGCCGACCAGAGTTCAAACTAGGTCATGAGGACCACTGTAAGAAAATGAGTAGTAACAACTGGAGTTCGTCGATATAGATGAGATCCCATCCCTAGAGATATCGCTGGTGAGCCCTACACCGATACTGGAAGAGATTCAGTAGCCACAACCAGAGGAAATCAAAGAGGATACGCAAGCAGAACTGCAGGAGCCTCCGAATGAAGAAGCAGAACCTCAATAGGAAGTGCAACCAGAAACACCAAACCAGCCACAGAAGGTAATGACAAGACACAGAATCAAGGATCAGAAGTACAATCTGATGAGTCGAAGGTTCCCAGCCTTGGTCAATAGATAGAAGAGACCATGGGAACTACCTTGGCTTGGCCAGAATGGCTTACAGGGTAGAAAATGGGAATTGTTGGAACTTTGTACCAACCACCACAATAGGAAGATAGAATTTTGATACCAATCTCACCTCATAAGAAACCGACAGTAGAAATTGTGCTACCATGCATATCAGAGGGAGTATAGGTAGATTCGCAGTTACTGTGTCACATTGGGAAGCTAAAATATTTCGACCATGATGTCACAGACAAAACTAAGTACCCATAACTTGCACCCAGAGTGTTTATTTAGAACATAGTGGTCAACCAACTTGGGGAAACAATCAGCCATCTACATCAGTGGGTAGTTGGACTGGACCGAACTAACATTTTAGGACTGCTACAACTCCCACACTTTGGCAGAGGCTAGTACATGACAGCATGCATCAAGTAGTTGTTAGTAGTTATGCATGGAGGGGATATATGGCTGGACAGACCCATCCCTATAAAATTGGACCTTATCACACAGATAACAGAACTACCCAGTCATGGTATGGATCTTGCATTCATTCTGGATGATAAATCTAAGGAAAAATCCTTAGAAGAGGAAATGAAGAAGAAATATAGCACAACGAGGGGGACAAGAGGTATTATAATCAAACGGATCAACAACCCAACAACACAATTGGGCACAAAGATCTTAGTCTGTAAGTTGCTAAGAAAATTCTTCAAAGACGAAGTACCAGTAGGAGCCATCACAGTTGTAGCTCAGTGCACAGAAGGCACCTTCGTGAGATGGGTGCCTTATCTGTTAAACTTATTCCAAGTGGACTGTAGGGATGCATAGGAACTTGGCACATAATTTCATTACTCATGGTTGATAACCCTTATAGCCTTCATGGGATGGTGGGAACCAAAATATGTAGTTTTTCCTACGAGACCATAGCCCGAGGGAGCGAGATATCGAGTACTGATATCGGGGCCACAAACCAGATAGAAGAGGGAAAATGGAATCATATTTGAAGCATACCTATGGGATATGCACGAAGCTATTATCCGGTCATGGAGAATAACACCAGAAGCTGTCGTGCAATATGGGAACATCACTAACTTCTTGGCAACACAACAAGCCATGTGGATACAACCAAGGTAGGATCCTGATAAATAGTGGCTAGCGATGCGCTATTGCATCATAGAAGGTGATATAAACATGGTCATCAATGAATGGCCTGCTGAATGGAGGATCTCGTCCATTCCCTAGGAAGTACCGGAAGGACCTGCAGAAGGAGAAGTAATGCAGGCAAAAACATAGCCTCCGTAAAAAACAGTGCCCAAGAAACCAAGGACGGGCCAAAACAAACCAACTCCAGCAAGCGAAGGGTCAAAGTAGACAGGAACCCAGAAGGGGAAAAAAGAAACCAACAAACAACCAAAACAAGCCAAGGGAACATAGGAGACCACCCCAAACCCCATCGCACAGGAGCTCAGAGGAAATAAGAGACCGACTGAACAAGCTGCAGGTGCGCGAAAGAAATCAAAGGCACAACGAGCATAACTAGACCTAATGATCACAGAAGACGATGGAGAAATGATCGCCAGAATGGTCTAGGATTATCTGGTGGAAGACTTCGACCACACAACACATCACAGGGATAATCTACAGAAAGAGATGGCATAAATAAGACATCTCCTCAAGACACTCGAAGAAGTTCGGAGAGAAAGTAGCAGCAGAGGCATAGAGAAATCAACAACACAAACCAACAAAAGAGTGGATATCAAAGAATGAGACCCAACCCTCCCAATGCCACACACAAACAGAATGGTCCACATAAAACCAAGCATGCTGCGAATGGATGAAATAGTGGGACAGACACCACTGAAGTATTTGGACCACATTCAATTGGTCTTGACATGGATGCCATCAAGGGAACTGCACAAACTACAGGTTAGCGTTGACCACGAGATGTAGTCTCGGAAACATAAGAACTTAGTCGAGCTACAGAAACCAACAAAGTAGCGAGAAGCGCTGGAAAAAGTGTACGAGCAGGACAAATCCGAAACTCATAAGGAGATGGAAAATAGGAATGAATTGGAACACAAAGTGGGAGAAATTTTTGGGAAACTTCCAAACATCGCGAAGGGAAACGAACTCCCAGCCACAGAAAAGATCGACCAGATTGTGCAGGCAATTGCGCAATACCAGATGGAGATCGGGGATCTCCGAGAACAACTAACACCAATGACTCCACCAGCAGTAAAGGAGCAAAGAAGGTAGGAAGAAACAACACAAATACAAAAGATGGAGAAACAAGTTAGCACAGTAGCTGACTTTCTTGACAAAGTAGTGTAACTTTGGACAAGACTGGAGGAGGATTGACATGTTCAACGTTGGGACAAGGAAGAGGAAAGGATCAATGCAGTAATCCAAGAACTCAAGTAGAATAAAAATACCATATCGATCCCAGAACGTGTAAAGGGGACACAAGATTTGAAGAAGATGCATGCAGAACTCATCACTACGCAGACACAGAAATAAGAGCGATAGGCTCAAATAGAACTATTACAGGAACAGGTAGTAGATGTACTCGCACATGCAGAAGCAGACAGAGCATAGCTGGTGCAGACCTAGGAAGAATGCGCAGGAATACTGAGCAACGAAGTTTCCATTCAGGTAGTAGAAACCATTAAGCAAAAGATCGCATAGGCACTGACAACAGCAACAGAGCTAAGGGAAAAGTTCCAGATGATCACTGAGGAGATCAAGGTAGCCTAGAAAGAATAGTTGAATTGGGACAAGTCACATGTCAGTGTTTGGGGCCTGTTGGAAGCAGGATGAAATGGGAAAGAAAGCGTGCACGAATAAGAATCACAGCTGGAAGAGAAATCGTGGGAAAGAAAGTGTGTAGGAGGAAAGAGACAACTGGAAAGAAGAACAACATGCTCGCATGCAAGGAGGCGACTGTTGGAAGGAAGCAGTGAACGCATGTGGAGAAGGAAGACTTAACGACAATAAAGTTAGGGTTTTTGGTAAGAGTTTTTGTGAAAACGGCTAAAGAGCCTGATAGATATAAATATAGGCAAGCAGGTATCAAAAAGGGGTTCAGATATTTTGCGAAGGTTGAGCTTTACTACTGTTGTAGATTTGAACTCGTTTTATGTAATGTTTTGATAAGAGAACTACTTGTAATGAGTGAGCTAAGTGGGAGGTAGATCTCAAGGATTAGATTGTACGCTGAGGAGGTTGGTGTGATCTAGTTTGCCTCATAGAGATCTTACGGATCTAAGGAGAATTGTAAGCACGAGGCACGAGAACTGCATAACTACCATAATAAGAGAGACAAGAACCAAATCTCTATGGATGTAGCCCTGGGATGGGGTGAAACATGGTAATACCTGTGTAATGTGATAAATGCATGCATATATATGTTTACTTTTGGTTAGTTAAATGATGAATGTGATGAATTAATGAGTTATTATACTGTTTAGTTCATCACTGTTGTGCTATTAAATATCAAAGGTCAGATAACAATAATTTGTAATACAAATCATAAGTAATGGCTCAGAATGCAAACCCTCTATCTCCTACTCAATCCTAGGCTATAAATACCTGAGTCTTATAGCTACCCATAAAATCTATCTCGGGTGAGACTGCGCAGTGCATTTTGTGTGCTATGTTGCCTTCTGGTTCACCAGAAGGGATGATATTTTTAGGCTTTGTTGGTACACTGAAAGATACGAACCCCGTGTCAGTAGCATAGAGATATTCAGTAGGTTAAAACCAACATTCATACATTTTTTTCTACCAGTTCTCCAGTCCTTCTTCTGAATTTGATGAGAATGTGTTGTCACTTCACTAGCTCAAATTCCCATTCACCGTAGGATTAATGTAGTCCTGTTGTTTGACTGTTAATTTGTATATGTTTTCCAATTCATATGCATGGTCTTCTTCTCTGATGGGATTTGTGTATCGCTGACCTTCATTGGGATATAAAGGTGCAATGACCCTAAATCCATCTCCTTCAAACAACATTCTTCTTTTCTTTAAATCGACCAGAGTGGAATTATTGAAAGCCCAATCAATTCCTAACAGCACAGGGTAAGGACAATTATCATCAACTATCTCAATCACCTCAAAGTATGCAAACATCCTTACTTTGTCGATGTCCACAGGGATATGTTCCAATATGCCAAAGGGGATTACTGCATGTTGGTTATCCATCCTAAGCCTACTAGGGGAATATATCAACTTAGGTTTTCCCATCAGTGCCCAGGTTTTCTTCGTCATGACATTGACCTATGACCCTAAGTCAAGGACCACATAGTCTATATCATACTCTCCAATCTGAGCATTCAGGTGTAGTTCCTTATTTTTCCTTGTCTTTTTGGATAGTTGATGTAATGATTTATTCATTAAAGGATATACCCTTCCTATCTCATATTGTCTGACCAAATTTTGCAGTTCTTATATATCTTTCTCATCTTTAATCAACTCTATAAACGTATACAAGAAACTGACAAGTTTACTTTCCTCTTTTCCATCTCTGGGTGAAGCATATTGATCAAATTCCAGAGGCATTCCACATTCTCTTAATTTTGGTCATGTATTCAATGAAGAGCCTTGGTCTCCCCTGAATTCTCTTCTTGCCTCCTCAAACATTTTTTTTTTCTTTCTTTGCATCAAAATTTTATGTCTTCTCTACAGCTTTCCTGACTCTTGATTCTTCTGTATTCTTTCCTTGGGTCATTCTATCCTCTCCTGTAACAACACCTCCTCTAGTGATAATAGTGAATCTGGGATCTGTTTCACAAGGTTCTTCTTTAATTAGTTTTATTTGTGGGTTCTACTAAGGTCGCCGTCTCTCCTGAAGTTTAGCCAGCAATGCTGGACATTCCTCGATAACATGTTCGAAGGAGTTACAATAGCTACAAGTGGTACAAGGGTTATGAAATTTCCTTGCCAAGTGTCCTGTCTGTGTGCATTTATAATATATTATCTATCCTCAACCTCCACCCATACATCATCCTCTTCCTCTTCCTCGGAATCCACCACGAGGGTTGAAGTTTCCTCTCCCAGGGGTGTTATACTACGTAGTGTTTACTTCTTGTTGTACTTCACCTTGAATTTTGTATATATCCCTTGACCTTTCGTGCATGAGATCATAAGCCCTACAATCACTATCATCATGTCCCACGGACTTACAGAATGTGAAATACAAATTTGTGGGTGTCTGATCATATTTTTGCATGTAGTAGCACTCACCTGGGTGTTGTCTATTTCTACATACCTCGCACCAGGGTAGGGTGACTTGTTTCAAAGGACTCAGAGCTCTAGAAGCCAAGTATTCATGGAATAGGGGACATTGCTTCTTTTCATGGCCTTCTGATTTTCATATGACACACCATATGTCTTCTCTTTTGTATTTTCCCTTGTCTTTCTTCATATCTTCGACCTGTAGAGACAAACTAGTTAGATGACTCAATATTTGACTCATACTTGAGATGGATTCTCCCATAGGGGTTGATTCTAACTTCAGGGAAATCTCCAGCACCTCAAACTACAAAGAGATCTTCTATTGCATCAGAGGAACTCTGATGTGTGGTAAGAGAGAAACAATGAACCATTCCTTGTTCTGCTCATATGGGATTTGAAAACTCAGATGGCATGTCAAGGTCTTAAATATTTGATCGAACTCCCATACCGGTTCAGCTATTCTCTTCTTGATTTCTTTTAGTTTTGTAATGCACTGTGATTCTAACTTAGGTTTCTTGAATTCAGCAATTAGCAAAGTATTAATGACATTCAACAATTTAGGTGTAGCTCCTTGGACAAATTTCATGTACCAGCTTAGTGCACGATCTCTTAGGGTAGTACTAAAACGAGCTCGTTTGACAGCTTTGTCAGTGATATTCTTAATACTCCACACAGACTCGTAGAGAAACCAGTGCTTCTCAAAGTATTCAGATCCATATCCTCTAAAGGTGGGTAACCTCATCTTGTCTTCCATAGATCTTCCTAGGTTTATGGACTGAGTATGTGGCGAACTACTAGTGATAGTACTCTAAGCGCTCTGGTGACTCTGATTACTATGATTGCTTAATATTTCTGAAACAATAATAGGATTAATAGTACTTACATCGATAGTCGGTGCAGTTCCTGAAGCTTCTGGCTCTTCTTGGTGAGGTTCCTTTGTCCTAGTGGATTCTTAATGCTCTTCATCTATCATATCTGCCTCTTCTCCACTGTAGAAACCCTTGTCCCTGTATTTCTTCTTAAATAGGTTTGTGAGGGGAACTTATTTGAATACTCTCCCACTGCGCATATCTCTAGCCTCTATGTCGTTGTCGTTGTCCAAATTCTTGAACATTATATCTTCAAGCCAACAGACTATTGTATCTTCAAGATGTTCTTCTCATGCAATATCATCTTGATCTTCATCTTCAGAAAATGTAAAAATTTTCCTATAGGTCCCTTAAAGAAATATCTCTTGGCATGGCTATACGACTCTACTCTATCAACAACAAACTCAATGATATACCCTCCAATGGTACTATCAAACGAGTGATATATTTCTCTTGACACAACGTTATCAACTCTCTTGACCTTCTTAATCAGTGCTGACGTCCAAACCACAAGAGGCCTAGATCTGATCTCAAATTGGGTATCATCTAACCCAACTAGCCACTCATACAACTCCTGATGGATTCCTCCAAAGAAAATTTTGTGTATATCAGTAAAGATATATCTCTCCAACTAATCCTTTGTACTAAGATTAGGGTTCTTGTTCTGGGATTCAACGAAGTCTTTTTCTTGATCTTCTATCCACTTTTGAATCTCTATCTTCGATGGAAACCACCTTGACATTCCCTCAAGAAGATTCCTATCCTAGCAACGGAACCATTTGTTGGCACAGGGGAAGACCCAAGGTTCAGCTCCAGGAGTGCATCAACAAGCCCTAATTATTGGCCCTTTCAACAACACCTGTGAGGTAGATGCAGTCTCACCCGATGTAGCTATGAGGGGGTTGTAGGACAGAGATGTCTACAACCAAATGGAATACTAAGTGGATCTAATACAAGAGAAATGCAACATTTATATATCATTTACCAGTTCATATCTACTCTGCACACTATCTATCAAATCTAACACAATAATGCAAATAACAGTATATCAAATGAAAAAGAACAAAGCATCAATCACACACACAACACAAGACATACATGTTTCATCCTCTCTCTAGGGCTATGCCCATAGAATTGTGCTTTATAATATATTAAGATGAAGAATAAAGTTCTTTTCTGCACTCTCAGCTAGCATGTCTTCTCTCTTTCTCTCTGTCTCCCCCCCCTTTGCACCCAACTGAAGGGTTGATATTTTCACTCAGCTGAAGATCTCACAATACCAGAAGGCTCTACACTCAACACTTCTCTTTCACACAATAATAATCACTCACATCAATAACAAACTAGAACAACAATACCAAATAAAAACAACAACAACTCATCCCAGGTCCTTTAGACCTTTATCTATAAATTACAATAGCTCACCAATAACCTTAAGATGATACCTAAGTGTCAAAACCCTAGATACCAAAACCCTAGGTGTCTAAAACCCTAGATCAAATTGACCTGTGTTTTCAGGGCTTTGCCAACTTGTCTTTCCTTCCTTCCCAAGCGACACTCCAAAGCATCCAATAGTGGTTTTTTCTGCTTGCTGAGTTGTCCACAATCCATCTTCCTTGCTGATCTGTCATCCTTGATCTCCTCATCCAACGTCTTTCTTTCTCTTCTCTCCATCTTTTTTGCTCTTCTTCTCACTTCGACCCAGTAACAGTCACTGTGTATTTCATGTAGTTTGCATTTTTCCTTTTCTTCCTTGATCTTCGCTTGCTTTCATAACCAAGGGCCAACACCACATGTGTGACTCAGTTAATTGATGGTTTCATGGATCAATTAACTAGGACTAGGTGGAAGTTCACTCTAGTGTCTTCTAGTGAGTGTCTTGATCTCTGTAGATCACTACTATGACACATTGACTACTCATGTAGCCTATAAATATTGTAAATTATTCATCTTTTCAGTGTGGAATATATCGAATACAATTCTATTGATTATTTTCTATCATCTCTCATCTCTTCTCTCCTTTTATCAATTTTCAAGATTTGTACGAATTGTTGTTAGCTATATTCTTTATGCCAGTTTCACCACAATTATACATGGTATCAGATCCCATAAGTTTCTAGGAGAAAGGAACACATGTATCTTATTTTCAATTCTAGAAGACCTTGGGTCTGCCCTTGTGCCAACATCGATGAATAATCCATATCTTATTTTCAATTCCAGAAGGGATATGTAGTGAAAAAATATGGATTATTCGTCAATGTTGGCACAAGGGCAGACCCAAGGTTCAACGCTACAATGATGCACCAACAAAACCCTAACTACCAGACCTTTCCAAAACACCTGTGAAGCAGATGAAGTCTCACCCGAGGTAGAGGTAGGGGTGGTTGCAGGACTCAGGTGTCTGCAACCTTAGTTGGGACACCGATCTATGATTATAACACTTAATAGACCACTTAGCACCGTCAGTTCATCATTATCTAACCAATATCTACTCTACAGAGAAAATAGAGCATCGCAACATTCACCTTGATCTAATGTATATAGGAACTTAGCAAAGGAATTAGAACAGATCTAGCAGATTCAAGCACTAAGCAAGTTCACAGATGTCAGATCTAGCATCCAGGTTCATCATAAGCACAAAGAATAAACATATCTATCTATATATATCAAATCACTTAGCACATAACACATAAACACATCAAAACATTGCACGGAGAAGAATAACACAGTATTTGCATGGTTCACCCCCACCTTGGGGCTACATCCACCAACTCTTCTTCTTTATTAATTTCTTCAATGGGTTACATGCACAGAGCCTCAAAACCTTGCTCTGCATAAGACATAAGATCTGCATAGCTTGCTATATCCTTCTTCCTTGTGTTACAACACAAATCTCTCCACAGTCTCTTACAATGACTTGCACTTGGCTCTATAAGTCTCACACAGTATGCAGGAAGCCTTACACTTCTTGATCACACAGATCCCACTCTTAGCACTTAGCCAACTTGCACAACACTTGTGCACTATTCAACTACTTCTTATATTGCCTAGCCTTCCATTTATACATACAAAATAGGCCTAAACATGGGTAAACCCATGGGCCGACATCCCATTCCCATTACATATTCCCAAATCCTAAAAAGGACCCAAAAAGGGGTCGATATCCCGCAATCTCTACTTCATCTTGTGCTCCATCTTAGAAAGGTTGTTGAAGTCCCAAAATAGGTCAACATGACCAAGAATATCCCAAAACTTGGTCAAGGGTGAAAAGGCCCCCAACACTCACCTATGACTCGTCCTGAGTCACTCTGCTCTGACTAGTTCTTCTTCGAATGCCTCAATCTTGGCTCAAGATTATTTGACTTGTTATTGTGCTACAACCTCCTTTTCATCAAATGTGTGGATGAATGCATCATTAATAGGTCCCTCTAGACGTTGTTCTGATGTAGTGACAACCTACTCTAACTCTGCTCCTTGGTCTTCTACCTCTGTAAACAATTGATAGGCCTTGTCTTGTATGGGTTGGAGTTTCTTAGTTATCTCCATAAATCTTCTCTGGATAGTATGGATTTGTTGTTGTGTAGTGCGTTGGTCTCAGGAGCGCTTCATTATTTCCATAGCTGACAGGGACTTCCATTGTGCCTATATCTTTTCGGCTTGATACTTTGCCTCTTGGAGCTGCGACTCTAGTGCTCTTAATTCTGGACTCTTAGCGAGTCTTTCATATGTTAGGGCACTACGATCAGTGAGATGCTTAAATTTTAGGGTAAGAGCCTTGAGCCTTTCAACTGCGCTCCTGGCAGTTTCTTCTCTTTGGTCTCTTACATCTTGAGGGGTCTCGGGTACTTTGCGTAGCTCCAAATATGCTATGTGTTGTTGTAGCTGCTGGACCACTTCTTCAATTTGCGCTACTTGCTGTGGAGCTCTCTCTTTGGTATTTACTTCTACAATTGTCATAGAGCGAATTTCTTTGTTGAATACTTCATTTACTTCGAGTTGGTCTGCAAGCAACTGTTCCTTTTCTTGCTATAGTTGTGATTTTTTTGCGTCAAACTTTTCTTAGAGAGCAAGATTTTCCTTTTCTGTAGCACTGTATTGGTCTACTAGTACCCCTTGTACCTGTGTCAAAGCCTAGGTGGCTTGTGTTGTTTCCTCCTATGCTTGTTGAAGGCGAGCTTCGACTATATTTGCTAAGAGGTGGAGTTGATATGGCTCATCTCCCAATTCTGGCTCTCCCGGCGTAGTGGGGACTACATGACTGGACTGTAGGGCTTGATGTACCCCTTAGAGTTGAGTCTCGATTCAATAATACAGATCCTCTTTCTTTGCTTCTTGTTTCTCTACTATTTCCAGCGAAGAATCATGTAGGGATGTTATGAGGAAGTTGAAGTCATCAAAGGTGAGGACGGTCTGCATCTTGGTCATGGTGGCCTTTGCTTTCTTCCAGGAGGAAGGTTTTGGAGGTGAACCTTTTCTCTTCTTTAGGGGATCAACCTCGTCACCCTACTACTGTTCGAACTCTTTTTCATTCAACTCTTCACCATCACCTCCTTGCTCTGGTGATATGGAAGTAGTCTTCATGGATGCACTGTCTAAGTCCTGAACCTCTTCAGTTTTATTTTTCCTGCTAGGTCCGGGTGTATCCTACACAGTTTCTGGGCTGTCAATGTCGGATATCCCTGCAGGGTCTGCTAGAATGAGGAGGTTCGTTGACCAGTCCTTGGTGATCTCCTCCATTTCCTCCTTCATTAGCTTATAGTAGGATTGGATCCATTTCTTGTGTACGTCAGTGTGCGATGTGATGTAAATAAAATGTTAGTCTACACTAAACTTCATCAAGGGCCTGAACCAGTGTAGAGTGTTTGGAGTGATGCAAGGATTTGACTGGATGGTTGTCTTCAGTTAGTTGTAATAGGTATGAAAAACAAAATTGGACTACCATTGTTTTTTCATATCGCTTGAGTACCACAGTGTACTGAACTTCATGGCCAATGGTTTGAAAGGCTCGATGTCCAGGAAGGTTGCACCTTCTGACATCTCCCAAGAAATAAAAGTGATAAGGATCAATAGCCAACTCAAATGAAATTTGTACCCTTGATCCTAGGCTTCTCTGTAGTCGAGTTCTAATTGGTTCACCAAGTACTTTGCCTAGTTCATCTGAAGTCCTTTTGCGCACTTTCCTGTAGGTCGAATACAAAACCGACGACTTGGGTAGGTCAATTTTTTCATACTAACTTCCCTACAATCAAATGACAGGCGAGGTGCATTGTGCCACTCTGGATAGAGGATACCTTGTAGCCTCACGTACCCTTCTTGACATCACCATAAGTGTCCTTGATCCACTCTGCTAGAGTGCGATCCATGGCTTTTCCTGGATAAAAATCTTATGGATCAGGTCCTTGCATACTTAACCCCGTGATCCAATTGATTAGTTTCAGATCAACTGTTATACGATGGTTTAACCACAATTAACCTCCATGGTAATAGGACATTAGTAGTTTGACACATGCATTCACCTCTTGGTATCATCCGAAGTGAGGAATCTTCATGAAATTGAGCAAGGTGGACTGCATGAGGTTATGGGTACATGACTAGGGGATTATCTTTGAATTCTTCCCCTTAGTCTGGGTCAGGTACTTATGTGGGGTGAGCATGTTGTAAACTTTGCAATATTCGAAGTTGAAGTCGCTAAACTTCAATGCCACAATCATATCTTGGTCTGCTCGAATTGAACGTATCCCCTTCGGGAGGTACGCGGTTACCAAAGTGTAGTAGAAATATCTAGGCACACTGTCTCGATTTATTGCGCCACTCAAAGGTGGTAGATAGGTAGGTAATATGGTCGAGATCAATTTAGCATTTGCTTGATAATCTCTGTGCTTGGTTCGATTTTCATCAGATGGTTGGGATGGTCCGGCTCTGCGAGCAGTGGACAGAGAGGCTGGAAATCCTCTCGTGGATGATGCTTGTATACCTATGGACATCGACCTGACTCTTTCAGTCATGAGGTCTATCAAAACTTCTTCAAAAAAATTTTCTATAGCGCTCAACTCGTCTGACATACATGCTCGGGGTTAACAATCTCGAGTTCGAGGGGTAAATCGGTGCATGACACGATGGGATAAATAGGTAACTCGGAAATGGGTATCTTGCAATAGGTATGAAGGCTTCATTAACTTTGTTCTGTCTGTTATGGCGCAGTCCGAACGTTCGAATGGTGAGTTTTCTGTCCATTAATGTATTTCTATCCGTTCGGGGCATTGGTTTAACAGTTATAATGTCCCCAATGACTATATTGCTTCATCATGGTGAAGTGCCATGTGTCACTGTTTTGATATCCCGATGAAGCTCCAATTTTGCAAATTTTTCTTCTGCACAGTTTCCTCTAGAACCTTCTGCAACTTGTTGATCTTAGTTCGCTTCTTACTTAGCTTCCTAGCCTTCTTCCCAGTGAGCTTTGTCCTACTGTGCCTTTTTCCTTTTTGATCCTTAGCTTCTTTTGGCATAGTTACTTCACGTTGTTGAGATTCTTTCTTAAGATTCAAGGGTAACCCTTCTTCTTCATCTGGAATAGGTACTTCAATATTCAGTGATTCTTCTAGTGTTCTTACAACTTCAACATCCATGTTTCTGGTGTTAAATGGATTTGGTCTGTTCTTTTGTTCTTCAATCAAGTGTGCGATCCTTCTAGTCATGAATTCTTTTAACACTTGCTTCTTATATTCTAAAACTTATTCTTCTTCTTTCCTTTTGTCCTGATCTCTTTCAATCCAAGGTTTTCCTAGTAGCATGGTAAATGGGGTGATGTTCTTATTGAATTTAACAATATCAAAATTTTTCTATGTCAAAGCTCTATTAATAGTCATAGGTAGCTTGGCAAGTCTCCCACATAGGGTTATCAATTTTCCTCTGAATAATCCTATTCCTCCCAATGAGGGAATCATAGCAGGCTTTCCTAAAATTTCCCAAGTTCTTTCTGTCATAATATTCACCTATGTTTCCTCATCTAGAACACAGTCAACGTCGAAGTCTCCTATTCTTTCTTCAAGGCATTCTTTTTCTTTGAATATCTCTAATAAGTTGACATGTCGATGGTTATTCAAGGTTTCTCTTATCTGTAGCAATACTCTCTCTGATTCTTTTTGGGATTCTGTCATAATCTTAGTTTCTGGATTTGCCTTAGGGTTTTTTTGATTCATATTCATTTTTTCAACCTTAGCAATCATTCTAGGGCAATCCAAAATTTCATGGTCCATAGATTTACAACAAAGACAACTATATAATCTCCCAGGGCATTCCTTAGCAAGATCTCTGGGTTTTTTGTAAATGTAATGGAGGGTTAATCCTCTCTTTCTTTTAAATGATCCCCATCCTTTCCTGTACTGAACACTAGGATCATGGTAGCTAACCTGCAAAAAATTCCTTCTAGGATCCTGCATACACTTATTAGTCCAAATATCTTTTCTATGCATAGGTATAACATATTTTTCACTATTCTTATCAGATCTACTCGTATCAAATCTTCTTTCATCTATTAATACCCTAGTTTTCAAGCTAGGACAAAATCTATCAAACATACCTAGATTCATACTTTTGAAACAAAAATTTCCACTAATATTACTTCTACAAAGCACAAATCTTTTAGATATAGAACTTTTTCACTATTCTTACCTTTATCAGAGCATAGAGATTTCATATCTTACCTCTTTTAATCAAGAATTCTCACTTTTACCTTTCTTAGGGTATGTTGTTCCAGATTCTGTACTTAAGGCTATAAAGTATAGAGTCTAGGCATCCAAAAAGAGGGTAAATGATAGAAAAGAAAAAAAAAAACTTTAGGAAAAGAAGTTGTGGCTGATTTATGAGTTTCCTTCATCTAGCTTGTAGTTGTTCCTGAACGCTTATGTCCTATTCTATGGCTGCCCATGAACGTTCGAGTTCAACCCGAGCAGTGACAGTTTTCAGGATGGAATCAAAGAGGTTTAAAGCAATACTGGTTTGATCTATGAGATCGGTTCCAATATGGGGTTGTCTTGTATCAGGTACATTCATGGAGGAATAGGGTTTTCAAGGGATTTGTTGCTTTTTAATTTGTCATTTCTATTTTAGATCATATGAGGATAAATTCCCCCAATTCGAATTAATAAGATAACAAATCCAAAGGCCTTTTCCTGCAACTGAGTTAACTTTGAAATGTCATGCATGAAACAAAAGAAAACATGAAGTTGTTGACAATGTGAGGTTTCAATCAAGGAAGAATCTCACCTTATGACAGAAGAAGAAAATAGACAAGAAAAAATTTAATGAAGCACACAATATATAAATCTAAATAATTCACAAGTCTTGTACTCGCTAATAGACTATACAAATGAAAAACTGTAAACGATTAAATGACTAAAATAATTGATCACCGTAGTAGAGGTTATACTAAAATGCAGCTAAACATTCATCAAATATATATAAAGGAAATGATGCTAAATGTGAAATAACAGGGGAAACACATAACTCAGTCTTGATGGAATCTGGAGTCTTGCGATTTGCCTTGTATTAGTTCGGGGGAAAGGCAAAAAAGAAAAATCTCTCTATTACAATGGCCCCAAATTTTTTGTTTCATCTTCAAATTGTGTATTTATTTTTTTGTTTCATCTTCAAATTGTATATTTATAAAAAATTAAAATGCTTCAAATTCTAATATTCTAAAAAGTTTTGGATACAAATGAAAAATGAAGAGCTTCATTTCCTTGTCTCTTGTCTTCTTCTAGGCAGGGTGTTTCCTTCTCTTTGTTCTCTAGCTCCAAAAATAGGATGGAATAAACATATGTTACTACTTGCCTCCAAAAATCTTCCCTTTCCCCTACTCAATACAATTGACACACCTTTCTATCAACTAGGCTATCAACTTGCAAGGTTCTGTTTGGTTGTTTGCCTCGAAAGTGTAACAATTCTTTGCTAACTATGGCAATATTTTTCCTACTTGTCAGTCTTCTTTGATGATAGACCATAATTGTAAGCTTGGTTTTATTAACCATTTATCCACTTAGGCAATATCGACCTGACTTATCTGGGATCATTCAACTTGTTCCTTTTCCACATTTTCCTTGCTATCTAGAAGATGTTTGGCTATGTCAATTTTGCCCAATGTTCCAGCACTACTTTCCTTATTGAGATCTAACAAATTTTTATTAATCAAGCCGAATGTTTCTTCACAAGCATCTCTCATCTCTTTAGCCCTTTTTTTGTTCTCGGATATATTATGCTCCCACGCCTCTACAAAGATGTTACCTCTAGTTTTCTCTGGAATGGACAAACTAGAACTAAGGACCATTACTTCTTTCATTGTTGCTATAATAGCCTCCTGGAAAGCAACCCGAGTTGCCTCAACTTCTCGTTGTCTCAAGGAGATATCCTTTAACGCTTGTTCTATTGTCTGAAAATGATTCTGGATGGTTTCTACTTTAGCTAGTAAATCCTGTTGAGCTAACTCTACCTTATTTTGTATTTCCATGGCCTAGGATTGGAAAACTGTTATGTCTATGACCTAGCTCTTAGTAGAAATTAATTTTGATTGCAGTTGTTTTATTAACTCCTCCTGTTAATTTACCTGTGTTCGGCTTATTTGTGTTGACTGACGCATCTACTCGAGACTAGATTTGATTTGTTCTATTTCCTATTTATCAGTTGCTCTGGCTTGCTTGAAATATTTGTTTGCCTCATTCTTAGCATTTTCCTCAACTGTTTCTATATGAGCCTACAATTTGTTGATTAACAAGTTCTTTTGTTTCAACCGTGCCTTCAAGGTTCCAATTGAATATTGGTTGGCAGTTGCATAAGCCTCCAATGTTCCTTCTATCTCATCGGTGAATTCTTCCTCTTCCAAGGCTTCTCCATCTGCTAAAATTTTGTATTTTTTAGCTACTATGCCCGCTCTTTGGTATGTTTCCTACTTCACCATGACCTTCCTTTTCTTGCTAAAAAGTGAATAGCTAGGAAGCAATTATTCTACAGATATAGGTGTCAGATCTTCTTTAAATATTATCTCTGCATCGGGGTTCCCCTTTGTGAATTGTAAGGGTGTGATGGATTGAATGGGACTGTCGATTTCTTGGAATTATTGTTTCATGGTAGCATCTGTGTCCGACTCCTTTTATTTAAGTGACGGTATGTCACCTTCCACTTTCGAGGATATCTTTGATTGAACTTCAACCTGTTTACCCGGTGTAACTATCTCTAGGTTTCCTTCTTCTTGATTAAGGATCTTGGATTCCTGATTCGAGGTCCTAGTTTCCTTTGTATTTTCCTGAGTCTCTTTTTTTTCGGGGCTTGCATCCGTTGAACCTTTGGATTCTTCTTGCTGTGTACCTAAAGGTTTTGAGGTTTTTCCCTATAAAACTTTGGGGAGGAAACTTCTCCGGTGCTCCTGGAATTTATAGAAATCAATCATATCTCTGGGCAACAGAGCTTGAATCCAACTTAAGACTTCAGAGTAGGACCTCACTCCTTAGAATATCTCATCATGAGGTGATCCTCATGCTCATATCTCTTCAGACCACACCTCACCATGTGATTATTCACAACCTTATTTGGGTCGTGTTTCTTAAACTCAATGTCTACTAATTTCATTTCCTCTAGGGCACTGGCCTCCGCTTTGGCATGGTAGAAATCTAATAAAGAATATGTACCAATGTGAATGGGGAAGGGTGTCCATACCTTCTTCTGAACTCCTTTGAGCTCTTTGCTTATCCCACTGAGAAAAAAAATTCTGGTGATCTTGTGACATACTATCTTATCTGGCAAGAACAACGACAGAGCATATGGGGGAATAGAGCTACCAAAAACCCTAATGTATGAAAACTCTGCTTCTATATACTAGTCTGCCACGCTTCTTAGGTTGGACATGATTTTATCTGAAATCCTGGGAGGCACATGGATGAAGATAGAGACATGCATTGGTACCATCACCCAGTTGAAAATCTCATAGACAAATTGTTTGGCTTTATCTTCCCAGAGTTTCGAGTGGTATACATGAATAGGCTCTTCACTGGTTGGAGTCCAGTTCCAGCTCATTAATGGGAAAGGTTTCATGAAGCAAATAGCATCCATAATGTAAGAAAACATAAAAAATGAAGATGCCTTCCCACTCACCATTTGTGCTCGATATTCTGTAATTCGGCTGGCCAGACTGTCTGACAATAATTTGGCCCAGTCGAAAGAGAATCCCTCAGCTACTGTGTGAATTAGCGGTACCCATGGGAGAAAAAAAGTGAGCGGTGTCCTCCTTCCCATACATTCTACAGATCATCAGCACAATATACATGAATTGGGGCTCCAACGATGATATTGAATAAATCCCACTAGATTCATCTCTGAATTTTGCAGGATGCGAACACCAATCTTTGATCAGGTCGAATAAGATTTTGCTGAATTGATCACACTCCCTCTTTTTGAAACCCTCTAAGAATTCAACTTTGTGAGTAAATTTTGGTGTGGGAGATAATTTGTACATTTCCTATAGATTCTCTGGTTTGAATGTGATCCCAATCTCCCTCTTTTGCTCATTGAATATGGTCCTAGTCAGGATATCTACATGGTCCAACACCCATCTGATTATATCACAATAAGTAAAAATCCATGGCCTTGCTACTATCTTATGTATCTTCGACTGAGCAACAATTTTTTGTTTTCTGGATAAGTCATCTTTTTCATTATCACTGGAATCGTCTAGACAATTTATCAGCTCGAATTGCAGAATGTTGGAGACATGTGTCCATTTTTTGATAGTGTTGATGCTTCTAGCCGAGGTATCATAAATGATATCTGAACCTTGACCTGACTTATCACCAGTTGCCTTGGGCATTTTCCACTGAACCATGATATATAATCTTGCAATTAGGCCTCCTACCACATAAAATGAAAACATAGACAAAGTTTATCTTGGTAAACTGGCTTTGTGAAAATTATAAAGGAATTTTTAAAATAATGACGGAAACCTTTTCTCTTTGAGCACTCAAGTCTATGTGAGTCCTTGCTGACAGAGATTTTAAAACATTTAATATAAAGATTTAGTGATAAAATAGGATCTTACTATCCATCATTTCACTAACTTTCTTATAAATTCCATAAATGTTTAATAATTCGTGACTTGGGAAAATTGCAAAAACGTTTAATTCTTTATCCGTAGAATGTATAGGTTAAAATTTGTTTAAGGTATTAATTAATCCAGTTTAGTCCTTTAATTAAATGTGTTTATTCCTTAATCCATTTCTCGACGTTCCCAGTATCGGATTATTTTACTCTTAATCTTGAACCATGAACCCCGAATTCACAATATTGCGATTTGGTTGATTAACTGTGATTAGACTTAAGTTTTTAATTAACCATGATCAATTAACTAATTTCGCGACCTTGTGTATCAGGGTTACAAATGTGTTGCTTCGAGGAAAAAACTGTCGACTTGTGAAATTGCGATAATGATTAACTATGGCTTAGTTATCATTATTCTCGTACTTAACCAAAATTATTTTAAACTGATTTCACAACTTCGTCCGTCGGGATATCGAAGGGTGTTCGAGGTGTGATTCCCGAAACGCGAAATCACGATGTATTAAAAGGTGATAATTCTTGCTTAACGGTTCAATAATCGTGACTAACTTAAACCAACTTTTCTATTTGACGTGTCGGGACATCGAGAGCTTTGATATGTAAAATCGTAATATCTACGAAATCCCAAAACCCGATTTTTGAGGTTTATGTGTATCGTCTTGTTATTTAGCAAGTAGGCAGCTCCAAACCTTTAATAATTGGAGTATTTGAAAAATACAAGTGTTCCAACATAGGCTCCAAATAGGGATCACGTCTCCTTGCGGGACGAGAAGAACAGTATACCAAGTGCCTTTATTGGGTAAATGGAGTCATTAGTTTGCTTTCGCAAAACCTGTTCAGAAAAGGGTATAGAGAAAATTGGAGGTTTCATCTTTATCCCCTGAAAGATTTCAAATCTCAATCGATTTCTAATCTTAAACTTTGGGCCACTTGAATTCCTCTTCCCTAAAACTAAATTTGGGTCTGCTTAAGATAATCAAAACAACCTTAAGAATTTTAACAGGTTTTGTTGATTTTGCTTGCATCAAGGTGAAGTAATTTCAACATTTTTTATCAGGGAGTCGTGCACAAACTTGGGATGTAGATCTGGTTTCAAGGAAAGCTAATTACCAGAGTACAATATAATTCATGTATAATAGCCTTACAGATATATTAGACATTGTTCCACTGCCAGTGAGCCTATTCAATACCCCGATGAAGTTATATGATTCCCTTTATTGAATTTCCTTTCACCACTTCAAGTTGTAACTTTGCATTTAAATGATGAGATGAGGGCAATCATTTTATGAATTTCCTTTCATCATCTCTTTTTGGACGAGATGGGGGCAATCATTTTTTTGAATTTCCTTTCACCATCTATCTTATATTTTTATTTGACATGAAGTGGGGCCAATCAATTAGTATAAAGTATACCAAGGATGATATCTATGTATAATTTTGCAACAGAGGTCTGTTAACTCACTTTGATTACTCTGGATCAGTTTTCCTTTGACTTTCAAAACATATTAGTCTGCAAGAAAACTTATGGGAGAAATTATTTCCGGGGGCTTTCTTTTGAGAAAGACTAAACATTAAAACCTGTTTAAATAACTAAGAGAGTTGGGATTAGCCTATGCATAGCTTTGTTTAGTAGGAGCTGAGGAGTTGTGAGAACTTGCTCCTTTTTTTTTTGAAGTTTGCTTGTCCTCTTTTAGAGCTAAAGTGTAACCTCTTCTTCCGCTGTGGGGGCCATGGGAAGGTGTCTGGATTCAAGGGGGAAAAAACCCAAATATTTGGGAGAGGAAGACAAAGAAGGTTTCATATTTCATAAGCACAGGTGCTATAATGCAATCCTGACTCTTGGAACTTTTTCTTTGAAGACATTTTACTTCTTCTGTTTATTTTAATTATTTTTATCTTATCCAGGGAAGCTTTTAGAATTGACATTAAAAAAAATTTCTTTTGATAACACATCGGGTGAATATGATCATACTCATGAGACCGTTGTTGCACCTAGGTGATATTCATTTGAAATCTATAAATTGCGGGAATTCATACCTTCGCCTTACCATTTCTCATCTTAGTAAAAAAAAAATTATCACCTATTTCGGGCGAATCGATTTTCCAATACATGACCATCCATTTTCTTCTTTTTTGATGTTTGGGTTGTAAACCAGAATCCTGTAAGAAAAACAACATGAAGAGTGACAAATTTTTTTAATTTATGGAATTCAATGCATTGAATATTTCATATCCCGACTTTTAAGAGATTGTTAACCTGTTTTATTTGAGATGAAAGTAAAACTTACAGAAAAGATATAAAAACAGAAAACACAAACCGGTATACACTGTGAAATTTTGGAAATCATTTATTGCATATAGTGCTTCAGATAATGCCCGTTGATAGGGGCGTTGAGGATTTTACCATCCAAATTTTCTAACAGAAACGAGTTCCTCCCTTCCAAAGCTGTGACTTTGAATGGTCTATACCAGATATGGTCAAATTTTCCATGTTTTGTCGAGTCTTCCCTCCTAGCATCCCATTTCAAAACCAAATCATCAGGGAGGAATTACTTGTCTTTAGACTTATGATTGAACAATTCTTTCATGTTGTCTTGATATTTCTGTAGCCTTTTGTCCACTTCCATTCTGTTTTGCTGAGCTTCGATCAACTAACTTATTCTTCTTATGATGTGATTTGGTTCTTCTTTCTCATCCTGCCAAAGTTTCATCATGGGTAAGGCCATATTTATGGGTAACACTACGTCGGTCCCGTATACCATTTGAAATGGATAAGTGCCAATCAATTTCTTGGTGCCTATCCGATTCACCCACAAAGCGTACTTCAAATGCACATGCCAAGATTTTTTGTTTTTGTTCAACACTTTCTTAATTATGGTAATTAATCTTTTATTTGATGATTTGGTGAGCCCATTCTCTTGGGGGTAGTATGTCGTAGAATGACCCAGTATAATATTGTATTTTTGGTGAAAGATAACCATTTACATAGATTTGAATGCATGGGCATTATCTGTAACTATTTTCCAAGGACAACCAAATCTAGATAATATGTTTTCTTCTAGGAATTCTATCACCATTGAATCTATCGCTTTTCTAGTTGGAATAGATTCCACCCATTTGTTGAAATAATATGTAGCGGTCAGGATCCATTTGTGTTGAGCACTAGAATGAGGGTTAATTTCACCTATAAACTCCAACCCCCATTGTTGAAACATGGATTCCATTTTAACCGGGACCAAAGGTAATGCTGGGAGTTTCTGCTTGCCTATGAACAATTGGAAAGAGTTACAAGCTCTGACTTTGGCATTGACATCTGAGAATAGTTTAGGCCAATAATATCCTACCCTCAGGATTTTATAAACTGTTTATCTCCATGCATGATTCCCTCCGCATACTCCTTTATAAAATTCGTTTATGACCCTTTATGTTTCTGATTATACTAAACAAACCAGTAAAAAGCCTAGAGAATCCTTCCAATACAATTGGCTTTCAGATATACAATACTTTACCGCATGCAATTTCAGTGTCCTTCCCTTAGATGGAGACAAATCCCTTGGGAATTTTAGGGTCAGTAGGTAAGACACTATGTCTTTATACCAACCTGATGAGGCAAACTTCTCTTCGATTCTGGTTGCAACTATTTGGTCATCGAATTCATCTATGTCCACACATCCTTCATATTCCTGCAGGTTATTTATTCTGAGTGCTCTCAAATTTGATTTAGCTAAGAGTTTGTCCAAACCTTGTCCCTTTACGAGTTTCATCGGTTTCACCTCTAGATCAAATTCTTAAATTTTAGTAAGCCACTAACCCCTCTTCCTGTCACTGTCGGGCTAAACCAATATGTCTTTTACATAACTAGTGGGTACATATGCAATTACCTTGGAGTGTAACACGTAGGTTCTAAAAGCCTTCAGTGCCTTCACCATAGCATATGATTTATTTTCCATTATATCATATCTCAATTCTGCATCTCTAAGACTTTTACTAAAGAATGCTATTGGTTTCTCGAAACCTTCTTCGTTCTTCTGGACGAGTACTGCTGCAATTGTGTGTTCAGAGGAAAATGAGAAAATCAGAAACTCTTTTAGATAATCAGGGTTGGCTAGCACAGACGCTTTTCCTATAACTTTCTTGATACGTGGAAACGACACTTTAGATTTTGCTGTCCATTTGACTTCATTGTTCTTCTTTAGCATATTTGTGATCAATTTCATGATTTCAACAAAATTCGGGATAAATCTCCTCAAAAAAAATATTTTTCCTAAATTTTTTTGAATTTCCTTTACATTTCTAGGAATATTTATAGTGTCTATAGCTTCGACCTCTTTAGGATCGATTTTAATTTCGTCTCGAGACACAATATGGACCAAGATTTTACCTTCTTTCATCGCAAAGTGAGATTTCTTGGGATTTAAGGACAAACCAAATTTGCAACATTTCTCGAACGTTTGCTCGAGATGTATCAGGTGATCTTCATCAGATTTAGAAAAAATGATCAGATCATCAAGATAAATTACCATGAATTTATCTCTTTCGCCAGTGAAAGTGATATCCATATCACATTGGAAGGTAGCACCCGCATTCATTAAATCAAAAGGCATTTTGTCATACATAAATGTGCCCCAAGGGGTGGTGAAGGTTGTGTTTTCTTTATTGTGCTCGTTGACAACAATCCGATTGTAACTAGAAAACCTGTTGATCATAGACATTCTATTTTCCCCAACCACCTTTTCCAAAACGTGATCCATTTTGGGTAGCGGCTAATTGTCTTTGAGAGATGATTTATTTAGATTTCTAAAATCTACACACAGTTTGATCTCCCCACTCTTCTTCCTAACCGGGACCAGGTTAGCTACCTATTTAGAGTATCTGTTACAATTATTTTTTCATCCAAAATATTTTTAACTTCCTTTTCTACCACGGAAAATAAAATGGGATTGATTTGCCTGAGTTTCTGTCTAAAAGGTTTAACACTGGGCTTTAAAGATATATTGTGTTCGATCATAGTGGTGTCATAAGTTCTCAGCTCATCATAAGACTAAGCAAACACGTCTTTATACTACTGGAGTAAATATGCATACTTACCTTTCATCTTAGGAGGAAGATACTTTGATATTTTTACTATTCTAGGCTCCTTCTTGATCCCTATATCGCGATCTTCAACTTCTTCAGGTTGAGGCCGCAAAGTTGATTTTAAGGGCATGTCATTTTGGTCAAACAGTCTTTCTAGAGGGATTAGTCTTTTAGGGATCTAATTGTTTTTTAATACTAACATGAGATGATTCACGATATTTTCTTGGAATGCTTGAGGATCCTCCCCCTCTTTCATAATCCAAGTATGATCGTTTTGTTTTTCTTGGTCAATGTGAGTTTCAGTGAAGTCATCCACCGTTTCAAGGAATTTTCTGATCTGTTCATCATCCTCGAACACCTGCCAATGCTGTATGTTTTTCGGTATGGAGGACTTGTGCCTCACCTCTATGTGATATTTTAGTTTGAAAGCCATATGAGGTGAAAAATTTGAGGCTGCTCTGGCTAATGAATCAACTTTTAGTTTTTCTGTACGTGGAATGTAATGAACATTTACCGATGAGAAGAAATTTTCCATTAGATCCCTAGCACAATTTTTGTAAGATCTTAATCTTGGGTGTTTGGCCTAGTACTTCCAATTTATCTTATTCACAATCAACTCTGAATCTCCATAGACTTCCAAGTTCTTTATGTTCAACTTCCTGGCATCTTGTAGTCCCAAGACTAGGGCTTCATACTCAATTACATTATTTGTGTAGTCTATGTCCCACTATAGCCTGTAAGAAAAGTGGATAACAAATTCATTTTCAAGTGCTACAAAAATTACTCGTGCACCCACTCCTTCACCTGATGAAGCGCCATCAATCTTTTTTTTTTCCAAGTTCCAGTGCTATACACATTTTCATCTATCTTTTCTGATTTATTTTCATCTATATAATTTTCTTCTGTACAATTATTTACACCATCATCAAAAGATAAAATACAATTCCCTAGGTCTTGATCGGTGACATAAATAGGGTAATTATTAGGATTATGTGGATCACTTACTGTATATGCCAACCACATTTCCCTGCATAACCGAGTGAACTGTCTGCCAAAAATAGGAATCATGGAATAGGTCATGTCTAGTTAAATATATCCCCCAAGCTTGGCTCCCCAAGACCTATATAATAGCAAACCATACTTTGGAGGTATATCAACGATAACTACATCCATTAGAACACTTTTTACCGAAACGTGGGCAAGAGTTACCACTAAATCTTTGATCATGCCCATACACTTAACTCTCCTTGAATCGAAAGAATACAGATCCCCATATGGCCTGGTGATTTTGAGGCCTAGTCTATCCATAATAGACTTAGACATCACGATATGGGAGGCTCCAGAATCTAGCATGCAATTATGCAGCAGATGATCGTTCACATTTAGTGTAATGTAGAAGGGGTCGATGGTATCCCTAACAGCTTTGAAATTTGGACCAAAAGTTATATTAGGCTTATCATCTTCCAAATTTATCACGTCAGACTGACTCTCTAAATCTGAAAAATTTATCATTTTGGTTATTTTCTTTCGGCACATAGGATTCTTTGCCAATTCGACCAGGGGTATTGGTATCTTGATCTTATTTATCTCATTTTCTAGGCCGAAGACTCCCATGAGTTTATCTGTTTATTTAGTTGAAGCTTCGGTCTCCTTCTTTTCTAACTTATTTGTTCGCATTCCTTTATTTTTAGTTAGTTTTGTTTCCAATGTCTGCGTTTCGGTTACCTTAGTTTTCCCAGCTTGGATCTTAGCCTCCTTTACTTTGGTATTCTGCAAGTCCACTCCTTTTATTTTGGTATTCTATATCTCGGTGTCTTTCGGAGCGGGCTCGTATGTTTCACCTCTTGGCAGGATTTTTTTTGGTTGAGTAGTCAACATAGATTTATTTTAATCCCTCAGATTGTATTTATGTTGGAGCTCGATCATTATAGTATCCGTCATTCCTTGATAGGTAGAATCGTCGATATTGTTTATGTTTTTATCTTTATTTGATGGTTGTTCTGTGTTCATAGACTTCTCATAATATTCCTTAGTTAAATGGGGTTGTATACAATCATTGCCCAAATTGTTTACGTCTTCTTCTAGATCCTCAAACTCTTACATGTCATTCCCTCCTATAAAATTTTCATTTTTTAAAGGAGTTTGAATTTTTTGGTCTTCATTTTTAATCTTCCTTTGTTGATTTTGAGGATTGGGATTTCTTTTGAATTCTCTCTTAACGAACGGATCTACTTTGGATTGATCTAGCTCCATCTTTGAAATTTTATTTGATAGCTCTTTTATTATCCTAGCCATATCATCCATTTTATCATCCGAGGATCTCCCATATCCTGAGGGTCCCGCTTGTTCTCTAAAATGTTTGGTCTCTTTGTTTCCCAATTCTATTTTTCTTTTTAATTTACCAGAAGCCATCATGTTCGACTCAATCTCTACGACATCATCTTGCATTCGGGTTAGGTCGACCCCTCTCCTTTCTCTTAATAATAAGGTGAAATCAAATTCGAAGGCTCCTACAAAGGTTACCTTGGCTGCAAGTTGGGATGGTTTAAATTTGATTGGGATCTTATTATATAATTTGTTAAATCTTTGAATGAGTTCCATAACAGTGTCTAAATTTTTTTTTATTTAAAGATCCAAACTTAGTCAAATAGTATAAATGATCTTTTCTTTCACCCCATTGTCTGATAAAAGAGTCTTCCAGAGCATCATAGGATAATATCGAACCTGTGGGAAGAATTTGAAATCAGGTTCTCGCCTATCCCTTGAAGGTTTGGACAAACAACTATGAATACACGTCCTTATGTTCGAGACCTAGGATATCTACGAATTGGTCAAAGAAATTTATATGCTTGGCTGCAGTTAGGTCTCCTTCCCCTATAAAATTAGGTAGGTTTTTCATGTAGTTTTTGGATAGATCATGAAGAGGTATTGAGAGGACCAGAGGAGCGTATCTGACAGGTACTTTGGCGAAAATCTTGGGGGGTGGTGGTAGCCCTTGCCCCCCCCCTCCTACTCTTGCAGCAGCCATAGATATTTGAGGAGAGGAAATCTGAACGTTGTACAAAGGGTTTTGGATGATGTATAGAAAATCTTTAGCTTCTTCAGGAGACGAGAAAACTGAAAAAGGGGGGAACAAGAAACGAGGGCTCGACTCCTTTGATTTGCAGGAGGTGTAAACGGGGGAAACCTCAGGCATGGAATCCAATTATATGATATATTGTTTGATACTTTGTAAGGTCGTGGAAATTAACTAGGAGGTTGATGGGATATCAGTCGATGTGAGCTTTGCTGAGGGATTCTCACCTTCGTTCATGCAAGAGCTAGTCAGATGGGTTTTAGATTTAATTTCTGGGAAAACTAGATCTGGGTTTAGGGTTTTAGCTTCAACTATCTTAGCCGACATTTCTCTGAAAAGGGTTTGGGTGGAAACTTCCTGCGAAGTTAGCATTTTAAGTAGAATCTTGACCTTAGGCTGCAAAGTTAGTGGAAAATTCCTTCGTTCGGATGACATCTTACTTAAACATGGAGTCGCCAAGTGAATAATAAAAACTTAGCCTTTATAAGGTGTTCACTCTTTGTTCACTATCAAAGAGTAGAAACTTGAAAATGTCATTCTCCCAAGGAAAATGATTTTGTATCTCCGTCCCCAGCAACAGTGCCAAAAATATGTCATTTCAGAGTCTGTACTTAAGGCTATAAAGTATAGAGTCTAGGAATCCAAAAAGAGGGTAAATGATATAAAATAAACAAAACAAATTTAGGAAAAGAAGCTATGGCTGATTTCTGAGTTGCCTTTATCTAGCTTGTAGTTGTTCCTGAATTCTTTTTCTTGTTCAATGACTGCCCATGAACATTCAAGTTCAGCCTGAGTGGCGATAGTTTTCAAGATGGAATCGAAGAGGTTTAAAGCGATACTGGTTTAATCTATGAGACCGGGTCCAATATGGGGTTGTCTTGTAATAGGTACAGTCATGGAGGAACAAGGTTTTCAATGGATTTGTTTCTTTTTAGGTTTCTATTTCTATTTTATATCATATGAGGAGAAATTCCCCCAATTCGAATTAATAGCATAACAAATCCAAAGGCCTTTTCCTGTAACTGAGTTAACTTTGAAACATCATGCATGAAATGAAAGAAAACATGAAGTTGTTGACAATGTGAGGCTTCAATCAAGGAAGAATATCACCTTGTGACAGAAGAAGAAAATAGACAAGAAAAACTTTAATGAAGTATAAGATATAGAAATCTAAATAATTCATAGGTCCTGTACCTGCTGATAGCCGATATAGAGGAAAAACTGTAAACGAATTAGATGACTAAAATAATTGATCATTGCAGCAGAGGTTATACTAAAATGTAGCTAAACATTCATCAAAGATATATAAATGAAATGATGCTAAATGCGAAATAACAGGGGAAACACATAACTCAGTCTTGATAGAATCTAGAGTCTTGCGATTTGCCTTGTATTAGTTAGGGCGAAAAAGAAAATTCTCTCTATTACAATTGGCCAAAATACAAAATGACTTTGTTTCATCTTCAAAATTTATATTTATACAAAATTAAAACACTTTGAATTCTAATCATTCTAAAAAGTTTCGGTTACAAATGAAAAATGAAGAGTTTCATTTCCTTGTCTCTTATCTTCCTCTAGGCAGGGCGTTTCCTTCTCTTTGTTCTCTAGCTCCAAAAATTGGATGGAATAAACATTTGTTACTACTTGCCTCCATAAATCCTCCCTTTCCCCTGCTCAATACAATTGACACACCTTTCTATCAATTGGGCTATCAACTTGGAAGTTTCTGTTTGGTTGTTCACCTCGAAAGTGTAACAATTCTTTGCTAATTGTGGCAATCTTTTTCCTACCTTTTGGTCTTTTGTGATGATAGACCATAATTGTAATCTTGGTTTTATTAACCATTTATCCACTTGGGAAATATCAACCTAAATTATCTGGGATAATTAAACTTGTTCCTTTTCCACATTTTTCTTGATATCTAGTAGATTTTTGGCTATGTCAATTTTTCCCAATGTTCCAGCACTACTTTCCTTATCGAGATCTAACAAATTTTTATTACTCAAGATGAATTTTTCTTCATAAGAATCTCTCATCTTTTTAGCCCTTTTTTTGTTCTCAAATATATTATTCTCCCATGCCTTTAGCAAGATGTTACCTCTGGTTTTCTCTGGAATGGACAACCTGGAACTAAGGACCATTCATTCCTTCGTTGTTGCTATAACAACCTCCTAGAAAGCAACCCGAGCTACCTCAACTTCTCGTTCTCTCAAAGGAGATATCCTTTAATGCTTGTTCTATTGTCTGAAAATGATTCTGGATGGTTTCTACTTTAGCAAGTAAATCCTATTGAGCTAACTCTACCTTCTTTCGTATTTCTATGGCCTGGTATTGGAAAATTGTTATGTCTATGACCTAGCTCTCAGCAAAAATTAATTTTGATTGCAGCTATTTTATTAACTCCTCCTGATGATTTACCTGTGTTTGGCTTATTTTTGCTGACTGACGCATCTTCTCGAGACAGGATTTGAGTTTTTTTATTTCCTATTGATCAACTTCTCTGGCTTGCTCGGAATATTTGTTTGCCTCATTCTTGGCATTTCCCTCCACTGTTTCTATCCGAGCCTACAATTTTTTGATTAACAGGTTCTTTTGTTTCAACCATGCCTTCAAGGTTCCAACTAAATATTGGTTGGCAGTTTCATCAGCCCCCAATGTTCTTGCTATCTCATCGGTGAATTCTTCCTCTTGCAAGGCTTCTCCATCTGTTAAAATTTTGTATTTTTTAGTTGCTACACTGACTCTTTGGTATGTTTCCTTCTTCACCATGGCCTTCCTTTTCTTGCTAAAAACAAAATCTCTAGGAGGCAATTCTTCTACAGAGATAGGTGTCAGATCTTCTTTGAATATTATCTCTGCATCGGGGTTCCCCTTTGTGAATTGTAAGGGTGTGAATGTGATGGATTGAATGGGACTGTCAATTTCTTGGAATGATTATTTCATGGTAGTTTCTATGGTTGGCTCCTTCGATGTAAGTGATGGTATGTCACCTACCCATTTCAAGGATATCTCTGCTTGACCTTTGACCTGTTTACCCAATGTAATTGTCTCTAGGTTTCCTTCTTCTTGATTGGGGATCTTGGCTTTTTGATTCGAGGTCCCAATTTCCTCTGTATTTTCCTGAGTCTCTTGTCTTCTAGGGCTTGCATCCATTGAACCTTTGGCTTATGCTTACTGTTTACCTAGAGGTTTTGAGGTTTTTTCCTATAAAAATTTAGGTAGCCAACTTCTCTGGTACTCTTGTAATTTATAGACATCGATCATATCTCAGGGAAGCAGAGCTTGAATCTGACTTAAGACTTCAAAGTAGGACCTCACTCCTTAGAAGATTTCATCATGAGGTGAGTCTTCATGCTCATATCTCTTCAGACCACAACTCGCCATGTGATTACTCATGACCTTATTTGGGTCGTGTTTCTTAAACTCAATGTCTACTAATTTCATTTGCTCTAGGGCACTAGCCTCCACTTTGGCATGGAAGAAATCTAATAAAGAATGTGTACCAATGTGAATGGGGAAGAGTGGCCATACCTTCTTCTAAACTCCTTTGATCTCTTTGCTTATCCCACTGAGCATAGTTTTCCTAGCGATCTCGCGACATATTAACTTATCTGGAAAGAACAATGGCGGAGAATATGGGGGAACAAAGCTACCAAAAACCATAATGTATGAAAAATCTATTTCTATATACCATTCTATCACGTTGCTTAGGTTTGCCATGATTTTATATAAAATCCTGGGTGGTGAATGGGCGAATATAGAGACATGCATTGGTACCATTACCCAGTTGAAAATCTCATAGACAAATTCTTTGGCTTTATCTTCCCAGAGTTTCAAGTGGTACACATGAATATGCTCTTCATTGGTTGGAGTCTAGCTCCATCTCATTAATGGGAAAGGTGTAATGAAGAAAATAGCATCCATAATGCAAGCAAACATAAAAAATGAAGATGCTTTCCCACTCACCATTTGTGCTCGATATTCTGTAATTTGGCTGGACAGACTGTCTGACAACAATTTGGCCTAATCGAAAGAGAATACCTCAGCTACTGTATGAATGAGAAGTACCCATGGGAGAAGAAAAGTGATTTGTGTCCTCCTTCCCATACAGTCTACAAACCATCATGACAATATACATGAATTGGGGCTCCAACGATGGGATTGAATAAATCCGATTAGAGTCATCTATGAATTTTGCGGGAAGCAAACACCAATCTTTGATCAGGTCAGATAAGATTTTTCCAAATTTCTCACACTCCTTCTTTTCAAAACCTTCTAAGAATTCATCGTTGTGAGTAAAATTTGGTGTGGGAGATAATTTGTACATTTCCCGTAGATTCTCTGGTTTGAATGTCCCAATTTCCCTCTTCTGCTCGTTGAATATGGTCCTAGTCAGGATATCTACATGGTCCAGTGCCCATATGATCATATCACAATAGGGAAAAGTTTGTGGCCTTGATGCTATCTTGTGTATCTATGACTAAGAGAAAATTTTGTATTTGTTGGATAAGTCATCTTTTTCATTATCATTGGAATCATTTGGACAATTTATTAGCTCCAATTGCAGAACGTTGGAGACATCTGTCCATGTTTTGACAGTGTTGATGCTTCTAGGCGAGGTATCAGAAATGATATTTGAACCTTGACTTGACTTCTCACCATTTACCTTGGGTGTTTTCCATAGAGCCATGATACAGAATCTTGCAATTAGGCCTCCTGTCACATAAAATGAAAACAAAAACAATGGTTATCTTGGTAAACTGGCTCTGTGAAAATTAAAAAGGAATTTTTAAAATAATGACGAAAACCCTTTCTCTTTGAGGACTCAAGTCTGTGCGAGTCCTTGCTGCAGAGCTTTTAAAACATTTAATAGAAATATTTAGCGATAAAATAGGATCTTACTATCCATCATTTCACTAACTTTCTTATAAATGCCACAAATGTTTAATGATTCGTGACTTGGGAAAATCACAAAAACGTTTAATTCTTTATTCGTAGACTGTACAGGTTAAAATTTTCTTAAGGTATTAATTAATCGATTTTAGTCCTTTAATTAAGTGCGTTTAGTCCTTAATCCCTTTTTTGATGTTCGCAGTCTTGGATGATTTTACTCTTAATCTTGAACCATGAACCCTGAATTCATGATATTGCGATTTGGTTGATTAACTGTGATTAGACTTAAGTTTTTAATTAACCATGATCAATTAATGAATTTCACAACCTCAGATATCGGGGTTACAAACATGTTTCTTCGACGCAAAAACAACCGAGTTGTGAAATTGTGATAATGATTAACTATGGCTTAGTTATCATTATTCTTGTAATTAACCAAAATTATTTTAAACTGATTTCGCAACTTCGCCCGTTGGGAGATCGAAGCATGTTCGAGGTGTGACTCCTGAAACGCAAAAGCACGATGTATTAAAAGGTGTTAATCCCTATTTAACGGTTCAATAATCATGATTAACTTAAACCAACTTCGTTATTTCACGTGTTGGGACATCGAGATCTTTGATATGTAAAACCGTAATATCTACAAAATCTCGAAACCCGATTTTTGAGGTTTATGTGTATCATCTTGTTTTTTAGAAAGTAGGCGGCTCCAAACCTTTGACAACTAGAGTATTTGAAAAATACAAGTGTTCCAACAGGGCACAAATATTCCATATCTTACCTCTTTTCTTTAGATCGGATTTATTTTCCTTAGCACAGTGATTTCACAATTTTAGATCATATTTTTGCACAGAGCTTCTTCTTCCTCAGTTCCCAGAAATCATAGTTTCAGGTCCCAACAATGGAACCATTTGTTGGCCCAGGGGCAGACCCAGTGTTCAATGCTACAATGTCACACCAACAAAACCCTAACTACCGACCCTTTCGGCAACACCTGCGAAGCATATGAAGTCTCACCCAAGGTAGAGGCGGGGGTGGTTGCATGACTCAGGTGTCTGCAAACTTAGTTGGGACACAGATATGTGATTATAACACTTAAGGGAGAAATTAGCACCATTATTTCATCATTATCTAACCAATATCTACTCCATAGAGAAAACAGAGCATCGCAACATTCACCCTGATCTAATGTATATAAGCACTTAGCAAAGGAATTAGATCAGATCTAGCAGATTCAAGCACTAAGCAAGTTTACAGATGTCATATCTAGCATCCAAATTCATCATAAGCACAAAGAATAAACATATCTATCTATCTATATCAAAGGACTTAGCACATAACACATAAACACATCAGAACATCACACAAAGAAAAATAACATAGTATTTACGTGGTTCACCCCCACCCTGGGGCTACATCCACCAACTCTTCTTATTTATTAGCTTCTTCAATGGGTTACATGCACAGAGCCTCAAAACCTCACTGTGCATAGGACAAAATATCTACGCAACTTGCCATATCCTTCTTCCTTGTGTTAAAGCACAAAGCTCTCCACAATATATTACAATGACTTGCACTTGGCTCTGCAAGTCTCACATAGTATGCACGAAGCCTTACACTTCTTGATCACATAGATCCCACTCTTAGCACTTAGCCAACTTGAACAACACTTGCACACTGTTCAACTACTTCTTGCATTGCCTAGCCTTCTATTTATACATACAAAATAAGCCTAAACATGGGTAAACCCATGGGTCGGCATCCCATTCCCGTTACATATTCCCAAATACCAAAAAGGACCCAAAAAGGGGCCAAGATCCTGCAATCTCTACTTCATCTTCGACAGGTTATCGAAGTCCCAAAATAGGTCAACATGACCAAGAATCTCCCAAAACTTGGTCAAGTGCCAACAATCAACAACACTTCTCACGCCTCATAACTATTTGGAGTGGAAGCCAAAGATTCTACTTATTCTCAAAAGTAGAGGCTTATATCAAATAACCATGGAAATACAGGTAGAGCCTGTTTCCACCAATGAGAGAAATTATTTTCTCAATGGACAAGACATGGCTCCCAGATTTATCTGCATATCTATATCACTTGAACTACAATATCATGTAGAGGAGGAATCATCCTCAACTCTGAATGAGATATGGACCAGATTGGAGGTTCTATTTGGGAATAAAGAAGATTGTGAAGATTGCATGTAGGAGATTGAAAATATAGAGATAGAAGAATATCCATCAGAAGATCAAGTCTCTCATTCTGAAGAGCCTTTTACACAAGTATCTGAACATTTTTTTGTTCCATTGATTGGAGATGATGTCTACTCCATTTCAGATATGTCTTTTGAATCACATGCACAATATATCATGCATGCATCTCAATAGTCGCATGAAAACTCTTTTTCATATGTCATGCATGCATTCTAGTAGCCACATGTAGATACTCCTACGCATGCATATCAGGAGCCACATGCATGTGCCATGTATGCATCTCAAGAGCAAAAAATGGGTCACTGCATATTAGATTCAATTATGACACCTTTTTAGAAGAATTTTTAGAAACAAATTAGATATTTTAGTTCCTCTTGGAAAAATACCCAATTTAAAAAAAATATCTTCCAAAAGGGAGTCCAGGAAGTGAAGTTATGATCATTTTAAAATCAACAAATTTTCAGCAGTTTTCTAGAAATGGTCGCGTGATTTTCAAAGTTTCATCCAAACTTCACATGGTATGGGATTTGGATCTTCTTATTCACAATAAGAGAAAGTGGATATATGTGGAAATATCACTAGTGCATATACATCATCATATATGTACAAACATCTACCTCTTCAACAAAATATTCACTGAGCATAAGCTTGCACATTTGCAAGGTCTCCTTGGAGTGTAGGGTACACCTACTTAAAAATTATCTTTCCTTCTTCTTTTTTGATGCATTTTACTTTGAGGGGGGCATTTTCCCATGAGGTTTTCCCTCTTTCCCCCATTTATTCAGTGTTTCATTCTTACATGCATTTACAATGGGTACCTAACATGGCATTGCTTGTCGAGACCCATTCATCATGTACACCCTAGTAGTGTTCAGGGGGGTGTTGGAGATATTACACACTCACCTAGGTAATTAATTTCCTAAGGTTGATATTCCAATGTTGAGAAAACTTCCTTAGATGATAATATTCTCTACAGATAATAATCCCCTACAAAATAGGGTGCTCCTCTTCAGTTCAGAGTCACTTACATTCAATTACACTTAGTTATACTAATGGAAGTCACTCATGCATGGAAACCTCGGTTTTATCACCAATAGTTGCATCTGTTTGTGTCGCTTCCACATGTGTGACTCAGTTAATTAAGGATTGCATGGATCAATTAACTAGGACTAGGTGGTAGTTCACTCTAGTGTCTACCAGGGAGTGTCTATATCTCTCTAGATCAATACTATGGAAAATTAGTTACTCATGTAGCCTATATCTATTGTAAAGTATTCACCTTTTGAGTGTGGAATACAGTGAATACAATTCTATTGATTATTTTATCTCATCTTCCAATATTCTAGATATAATATAGTATGCATAAAAAAAATATTTAGCAATCGATGGCAGAACAACAATGATATATCCAAAACAATATCAAAATAATACCAGAATAACACCAGAAAGAGCACCTTTATTAATGATAGCAATTTTCACTTTCCTCTTCGAGGAGGCAATCTCCAGTAGAGCAAATCTCTATTACAATAATCTTCAAGACAAAATATACGATGCCTCCTACTCTTATTTATACTAATTCTACCATCTAAGGAAACTTCTAGAGGAAGATATTTCTAGAAGTGTAAGCTTATATTAGGTATTCTTACATTGACTTATTCTCCTTTATTTATTAGGCCTTATTAACTAATGTCCGCCTTTATTACATTGAAAACATATCCTACTAACTAATGACCCATGGAGAAGGGTTAGTATCAAATCCTAACATGCCCTCCCCCTTCAAAAGCAGCCTTGTCCTCAAGGTTGTATGTGTGGAAACTATTGGAGTATCTTCGTTGGTTCCTAGGTCGCGTCCTTTGGTGATGTGTTCTTCCACTTGATCAACACTTCCTTGATAGTTCTTCCACGTAGATGACGTTCACGGTGATTGAGGACTACCTATGGTTTGAACCAAAGGGAGCCTTCTTCATCTAATTCTGGAAGGATGGTTTGGACCCTGCTATTATATCAGATAGGAAACATGGAACATTGGATGGATTTTGGAAGTAGCAGGAAGGGCCGATTTGTAGGCCATTGAACCAATATGCTTGATGATCTAGTAGGGCCCATAAAAATTGGGTGCCAACTTGTGATGTCCCTAAGCTTTGACAGATGTTTGTTTGTAAGGTTGGAGCTAGAGAAACACCTGATTACCTTCTTGAAAAACCCTTTATGAACGATGTTGTTCTACCTGTTGCTTCATGCGATTTTGGGCCATGTGGAGTTTATCTGTTAGAGCCTCTAGGGTGGATGTGCAACCTTGTATCATTGAATAAATAGAATGGAAATTTGATGTGCCTGGAAGATAGGTAGTGATTGTGGGTGGGCGTTGTCCATACACTGCTTCATATGGGATCATTTTAGTGGCCGTATGATAGGAAGTATTGTACCACCATTCTGCCAAGGGAATACATTGCACCCACTAGTGTTGTTTGTCCAAAACAAAAAATTGCAAGTAGGTTTCCAAATATTTGTTGACCACTTATGTTTGGCCGTCAGACTGGGGGTGATAGGTTGTGCTCATGTTTAGTTGGGTTCCCTGCAATTTAAACAACTCTTACCAAAATGTGCTAGTGAAATTTGGGTCATGATCAGATACAATAGAGGTGGGCATGCCATGTAACTTGAAAATATGATCAAGGAAAACTTGTGCTACTAGTGTCGGTGTGAAAGGATGGGGTAATGCACAAAAATGAGCATACTTGGAGAGGTGATCAAACACCACCATGATGACGGACTTGTTCCTAGCTTTGGTAAGGTCCACTATAAAATCCATGGATATTTCTATCCACATAGAAATTGGAATGGGAAGGCTTTGTACGGTGCATGAAGACATGATAGTTTCACCTTTATTAAGTTGGTGCACCTCACATCCTATGACAAAGTGAAGGATTCCTTTTTCATGCCTACCCAAAAAAGAGAATGACGGGAACGAGCATATGTATTTTGGAACCTTGAGTGAACCACAATAGCTGAGGAGTGCAACTCATTTAAGATCCTTGGCTTGAGTGCTTAAGAGGGTGATAGAACCAATCGATCCTTATATATGAAAATATTTTCTTGCCAAGTATAGACGATGGGAGGATTAGGGTCCTCCTGAAGGCATTGAATTAACATGGAGATAGTCGGGCGTGTTAGCCACTCTTGGTGGACTTTTTGAATCCAATCAGGAATCGGTAAGGATAAGTAAAAGAGGGAGATGTCCTCTTCATTCCATATTGACTATGCATTGACTACTGTAATATATTTTCCCTTTTTGTATATGATTTTATAATCACAACCCAACATTTTGGTCAACCACTTATTTTGTTCTGGGGAGGATAGTTGTTGCTCCAAAAATTATTTCAGACTATGATGATATGTTTTGACTTGAAAACAACATCCCAAGAGATATAGATGCCATGTGTGCCCCACGTGGAGAATTACCATAATTTCTTTTTCATACGTAGACCTACCCAAATTTTGGCCACTCAATGCTTGGTTAGTAAAGGCCAAAGGTTGACCATCTTGTGTGAGCACTACGCCTATACTAGTACCAAAAGCATCTGATTCCACCACAAATGTTTTTTTGAAGTCAGGAGTTTTTAGGAAATGATTAGTGCACATGGCCTTCTTTAACTCTGTGAAGGCTTTCTCAACAACAAATTTCCAATGAAATGCATTCTTCTTAAGGAGGTCAATCAAGGGTTTAGCAATTTTTCCATAATGGTGGAAAAATTTCCTGTAATATCTTGTGAGACCAAGAAAACCCCTTAGTTGTTTTAAGGTTGTAGGTCATGGCCACTCCTACATATATTGTATATTTTTGGGGTCCACTTTTACCCCTTCACCACTGACAATGTGTCCCAAGTATTCCACTTCACTAGCTCCAATTGAACATTTGGTATTTTTAACAAACATTTGGTTTTCCTGCAGCAAGTGAAGGACATTGTCCACATGAAGATGGCAGTTATCCCAAGTGTGGCTATAAATGAGTATTCCATCAAATAAAAACAAGAAAAAATTCCAAAGGTAATGTTTCAATAGTTTATTCATGAGACTTTGAAAGGTGGATGGGGCATTGCAAAGGCCAAAAGGCATGACCAAGAATTCATAATATCCTTCATGAGTTCTGAAAAAATTCTTCAGAATATCTACCTCCTTCTTGTGGATGTGGTGATAGCCTGAGTCAAGGTCTAATTTGGTGAATACAAGGGAACCTTGGAGTTCATCCAACAAATCATCAATGAAAGGAATGGGAAACTTATCTATGATGGCCAGTTTATTCAAGGAACGAAAAATAAGGGCACATGCGCCAAGTACCTTGGTTCTTTAATACCATCACCACTGGTGAAGAATATGGGCTATTACTAGGGCAAATTACCCCCACCTCCAGTGATTCTTGTACCATCTTTTCTATTTCATTTTTTAATAAAATTAATATCTGTAGGGATGTACATTCGGGGGTTGACTGCACAGAAGGAAAGGGATGCTCTAATCATTCCCACCCCTGGAAGGAGGTAAGGCTATGGGAACCTCAAAGACCTTGGGGTACTTGTCCAAGATGAGTTGCAGGCTAGAAGGAACTACTTGAGAGGCCTATTCAGTGACCTGGATGGAATTAAATTAAGAAATTACACCATGGTGTCCTTTCTTCAACAATTTTTCCATCTTGTGAGAGTTGATTATTTCTAGAGATCCCTCTTGGAGACCTCAAAGGGTATAGGGGTGAGCGTCTTAGGTGAAGCTCATATATAATTCTTGATAATCTATTGTGATTGGCCCTAGAGTGTCAATCCATTCCATAACTAACAAAATATCACAACCACCCATGGAAATAGAGAACATGTGGGTTTTCAGATGATAATCACCCATTTGGAGCTTGACAATCTCACAATGGCCCCCACACTTCATAGTACCACCATTAGCGATGCGGATTTGAAAATTAGAAATAAGGAGAACAAAGCAATGGATCTCATCAGCAAACCTACAATGAATAAAATCATGGGTGACACCACTAACAATCAATACCACCACCAAACTATGTTTGATGTAGCCCTTGATATTCAATGTTTGAGGGGCTAAAATACCCAAGAGTGCATGAAGCGATATGATGAGTGCCTCTTGTTCCACATGGGTTACAACTAGATCTTTGACATGATCACTTGGTTGAGCCTCCTCTGGGTTAGGAACCTCATCTGATGGGATGTATTCATAGGGATAGGAAGTTGATGCATCAATCTTGAAGAACTTTTGTTCTCTACATTTATTCCTTGGGGAATACTTTTCATCATAATAGTATCAAATTCCTTGCTTGCGACAATTTTCCATTTTTGCTAGATATATCTTTTGGACCTTAAATGTTTTTTTCGGAGCTGGGTGAGCCTTGGGGCAAGGATATGTGAGAACTAGAGACTTCATGGGTGGGGCCTAAAGGATGAACTAGAATTTCATTGCTAATTGGCATGCCTGCAAATAGGTAGTAGGATGTTGCATGTTCACATGATCCCGAATGGCTTCCTTTAAGCCACTGATAAAAAATTCAAGGTAAAATGCATCAGATAAGCCCTTAGTCCTGACAACCAACTGTTCAAAGGTTGTGATGAAATATGTGACTGATCCAATTTGGCGTAGCTTGGTGAGCCTACCCAAAAAATCTGATTCCCTATCAAAATAGGCACAAATTGATTTAGTGACCATGTTCCAAGTGGGTATTCTTGGATAACATTTCTTATGCCACTTCCACCACTTCTATCGTTCTTGATCCAGGTACAAAAACCCTACATGGATTTTTTTCTCATCATCCCAAATATTATGGAGGGAGAGTTCCATTTGAGAGACCCATCCTGTTGGGTTGGATCCATCAAATTTATGCATGTCAACTTTGGGAACCTTATTCCAAGAGTGTGGAGAACCCTAAGGGGAGTGGGATGAATGAGTATTCTCATAATGAGAATGTTGAGGGTCCTTTGCATTGGGCTCTACCTACTTACATTTTTTGAATTGTTGCATGGAATTATGGATGGAGACGTGGAGTTATTCTTGGAGGAACTCTTTGACTTCGACTCGTATGGTAGTGGTGATGGAATCCATTTTCTTTTCTAAGATGGAGAACCTAGTCTCCCAGTCTTCTTGGGTCTGAGCTCTGGTGGTTGGCATGGTATCGGCTTAGGTATTGGATGAGGTGTCAAGACACAAATCAGTCCAAACAAAATGAGATGTACCAGGGTGATTAGGACAAAGAGAGGATTCCAATGGGATAGGTTTCAAACAAGGGTGTTACGGAAAGGAGTGGGACCGTGGGAAAAAAAAAATCTTAAAAGTGAAGGGTACCGTTGCGATCAAAATGAAGAGAGGAATGAAATGGAATAGGTTACAAATAAGGGTGTTGACGAGCCCCTGACTTTTTTTTTAACTCCTATGGATTTATACTTTTCCCTGAATACTTCTACAATGGCAAAATTCTAAAATTCTCAATAATAAAAAATGTCGGCAGGGAGTGTTTCTGTAGTGAAAAAAATAAATAGGGCCAATTTGCATGGAAATAGATCAGTTTTTGTCATCCCAATGGTTAGTATTTACAGGGTCTCTACAGTCAAGGGTTTTCCATGTGCTGTAACTCTGTTATATACGTGCAAGGTCCAACAATAGTACTCGACCCAATATCTCATGGCACCAGCTAAGGAGGCTAGATAGTATGCTTAGTCATACTACCTGACTACCTAGGTACTATAGAGTCTCTTCCAGAGTGTTGTTCTCAGTGACACTATAACAGTCTGTTGACTGATCGATTTATCTACAGAGGGCTTCAAGATGCCTAGTCGATCTGTATACACGTGTTGTCTGATGTACTATCACTCGAAGGGGTACCAATAGGGGTTACAAGGGTGGCCAAAAAATGTGCATTTAGGAACCACTTGTATTTCTTATGTGTATTACTCCTCGATCGTGGGTATATGCATGTAACGGAAAATATCTATAGCTTAAAGATGTTGGAATACATCTCTTCCTTGAAAAAATGTTTACCCCATAAGTCTTGCCTGGGAAAGAGCTCCGATACCACTTGAAATATTCCATATATAATATAGTATGCAGAACATGAATATTTAGCAAGCAATGGAAGAACAACAATGATATATCCAAAACAATATCATAATAATACCAGAATAACACTAGAAAGAGCACCTTTATTAATGATATAAATGTTCACTTGCCTCTTTAAGGGGGAAACCTCCAACAAAGCAGAGCTCTATTACAATAATCTTCAAGAAAAAATATCCAATGCCTCCTACTCTTATTTATACTAATTTTACCATCTAAGAAAACTTGTAGAGGAAGATGTTTCTAGAAGCTAAAGATTCAATCAAGTCTTCTTACATTGACTTATTCTCCTTTATTTATTAGGCCTTATTAAATAATGTTGGCATTTATTACATAGAAAACATATTGTACTAACTAATGACCCATGGATAAGGGTTAGGATCGGATCCTAACACATCTCTTCTCTTGTTCTCTCAATTAGCAAGCTTTGTATGAATTGTTGTTAGCTAAATTCTCTGTGCAGGTTTCACCACAATTCTACATGGAATACTCTTCTTGTTTTCATT
>SNQJ01S0040382.1:68847-81114 GCA_010110895.2 Picea sitchensis
AGCTACTTGGAGAGTATAAATAAGAGGTAAGGCTTTCTCATTTAAGACACACTTGAGAATATTGAATACCTATAGGTGTCTGAGGTAAAAAAATGATATATAAGCCTAATTTCTGAGGAAAGTGAAGAAAAGAAGGCCGAAATTCAAGGAAGAATAAATTCTTTTGATGATGCTTTCTAAGGTATGTTTTTTTCAGGTCATCTCACCATTTTCGCAATAATTTTTTTTCTAGAATGATTCAGACCGTGAAATTTCTATGAAATTTAGGAAACATATCCAAGTATCGATGGTAAAACATTCATCTTGTGGGTAATTTTATTTTTGGAGTTACAGTCCATGGAAAATAGGGTTTGTGGCTAGTCCTAAAACTAGTCAAAAACAGGTGTTTTGGGTAAAAACGTCATAACTTCTCAATAACATATCCAAATTTAGTAAGACAAAATGTTTTGGTTAGAGTACAATATTTAGTATTCTATATAATAGTTTCAAATCAATTCAACAAATATTCCATGTGGGGAATGCTCTACAAGGTCACTCTCTAGAATAAGACAGAATTCAACAAGGTGTGCCATTTTTTCCATAAATCCTTTTATGAGAGGTTCCAAGTAGTGACACCTAGAGGAATTGCATAAAACACACTAAAGAAAATTTTATATCAAATTCATATCTTTATTCATTACAGGTACAAAGTTATGATTATTTCAAGTTAGGGTTGTTGACTAATCCAAAACTAGTCCTGTGAGACTAAAGAAACGTTTGATGAAAATGACAGTCTCTTGTTGTTAAAGTTAACGAAGGTTTGCAGGTATTTGATCATATACACTAGGTCTATTATAGAGTTACAAATCATATTTGGATAATGAAATTGATGAGGGCTTTTGGTTGAGGTACATGTTGAGTACATGGTTGAGATAGTTGATGAGTTGGCACATACATGAGCTATATAGTTGATGATGTTGGTACATATTGATGAGTCATAGTTGATGAGTACTTGACACATGATTGGTACATACTTGGTACATGGTTGGTTTCACTTGTTTATGGTACATTTTGATTACAGATTGTTTGGTACAAGTTGGTGCATGGTTAATTCATTTGCTTATGATACAGGTTGATTACAGGTTGAGGTACAGGTTGATGCATGGTTGCTGCATGGTTCAGTTTTATTCATACATGTTTACAATGGTATATCTCACAGTAATAGTGTGATAGTGGTTCCATCATTGTACTTCTACTTCAGGGTAGTTGGATGGGGCAAGGACAGGTGGTTGTAGCCACCTTTTGGTTGTAGCTAGAAAACATAGGGGGTTGTAGCCTCCTTCTGGTTTTAGCTAGAGAATTGGATAGTTGGAGCTTCCCTTAGGTTGTAGCCTGAGAAACTAGGGGGTTGGAGCCTCCTTCCATTTGTAGCTAGAAAACAAAGGAAGTTCGTGCTTCCAATGAATGTAATTTGTTAAGACATATAAGATAAAGCATTATGTGGTTTTCTCCCGATTTGGGTTTCCACGTAAAACACGGGTGTACTATGTATGTGTGTGATTGTTCATTTTGTATTGTTCATTATTGGATAATAATTCTACATTGATATAACACTTGTATTATTCGGAGAAAAAGGATTATAATTACGCTATTATTGATTCATCCCCACTGTCAGTAATCCAACATCAAAAAATAGTGATAGATTAAACATATAAAATCCTCACCTTATCACCCCCAAGCAAAGGGACAAGTGGAATCAACTAGCAAGGTGATAGAGGCTATACTTACCAAGACAGTTAGTTACAACATAAAGATTGGTTTTGTCAGTTTCCTGAGGACTTATGGGCCTACAGAACAACTTGGAGAAACACAACAAGCCACACCCCTTATGAATTGGTGTATGGGAAGAAAGGGTTGCTTCCCATAGAATTTCAAGTAAAAACTTTCAGGACTGTTGTGTAATTGGGAATGGATTTGGATGAATCCCAAAAGTAGAGGATACTACAGTTGAATGAACTTGATGAAATCATAAAATATGCTCTTTAGAGGACTACACTCATTCAGTAAAAAAGGAATAAATGGCATGAAAAGTACATCAAGAAGAAATCCTTTCAGCTAGGTGATTGGGCCCTTCTATATGATAGTAGGTTGAATAAATTCAAGGATAAATTGTCCACTCGATGGTTGGGACCCTATGAAGTGAACATAGTTTACGAAAATGGCTCAGTGAAAATAAAAACCATTGATGAAGATTAGACATCCTTTGTTGTAAATGGGCATCAATTGAAACTTTATCATAAGCCTCTGTCTAAAGAGGATTTTATCAGACAAGTTCTTCAAAATTTTGAAATGCAATTGGTAAGCAAGAGGATTTCTCCTCCTACTGAACCACCACTGTAATTTTTTGTTGTGTGATTTAATTTAACTTTGTATATCTATTTATATAGGTGTTTTGTCACACAATGATTTGTGGTGTTACTATAAAAAGTATAAGCTAATTGTGTTCTCATGTAGATAATAAATAAGGAGGACATATCCCAGGTGCAAGTTTATTCCTTTACCCAACCTTGGTAGATTACTCATGGGAAAGGATCCTAATGGAGTTTTCTTTAATTTTTTCAGACTCCTAAAAATTGAAAACATCGGCGAGCATTAACTAATCCGGGGTTGAGAAAAATCCATAGGACAATATATGGAGTTTTCTTTAAGTTTTTTAGACTCCTAAAAATTTAAAACACTGGCGAGCATTAACTGATCTAGGCTCGAGAAAAATCCACAACACAGTATATGGATTTTTCTTTAAGTTTTTTAGACTCCTAAAAATTGAAAACATCGGTGAGCATTAACTGACTTGGGCTTAAGAATAATACACAGGAAAGTATTAGTTAGGTTTTTGTTTCCAATAAAATGGAAGCGGAAACAAAAGCAGTGATTAATCTGGTTCCAAAAAGAGGAGGTTTCTACATCTCTACAGGAGGATGTCCAGCTACAGTTTCCTTCTTGTTATAGATCTTGGAGCCGAATCATTGGATCTTTTGCCTCTTTTTATGACATTTCTATTTCACTTTCAACATCCATGTACCAGTGTGTTGTTTATAAATTTTTCAACATAGTCATTCAGAAAAACAAATTCACATAAAAAATTAGTGAGTGCCAACATGTACTTCATCTTGACCCTCAGAACATGTTTAGACATGAAGAGAATCTTGCAAGATTCTAGGTATCTTTTCAAAGCTTCATCTGGTACTAAAAAATAGTCTCTAAGTTCATTTGGTACTAGAAAAGACTCTTTGTGTTGGTCTGGTACTAAATCAATTCTTTGTGTTGGTCTAGTACTAAAATGATCTTCTGTGTTGATCCGGTACTAAGTCTGTGATCTGGTACTGATAATGGAATTCGGGTAACATTGTTCTACATTTGATATTGCCTTACTTGATCAAACACATTTAAGGTAATAGAGGTATGGACTCAATGTTTATTCCATTTTATTAAGAATCACATGATTTTTTTGTTAAACATATGGTTATTCTCATACCCCTTTGTCATCTTAAGTTATTAAACCTCCATATCCTTGTCTTCTGAAGTCTTCATGATTTCCCCTATTTTCAAAATCATTCATGATGTACACAAATCTCTTCATGAGGTGATCGTCCAATTTGGAATCTCTTGTCAAAAACTTATGTTTGTATGATGACAAAACTATTATTTTTCCACCTTCTATGAACTTACATTGTTTCAAACCTATGATGTCAAATGCTACCCAATGGTCAATTTTGGTCACATCACCCACATTCGTTGTAATCATTACGAAAAATGGTAAGAATGGGATGTGATGTTACTTCTGTGTATGATCGTCACAATATCCGTGAACACGATCCTTTGGCATGGTTTTTGAATCCTTCCTTACCTCGCTATCATTTCAAAGAATTGACCGTTGTCTTCTCGTTTTCATTATAAACGCTCTTCTGGATGGCTTCACCATCCAGATGAGCGTTATTTACCCGCTTCCTACTATACACCACCACTCTATTCGCTCCTACTATCTCATTATTCCTCCTCCATCACCATGTCCTCGTAATTTTGCATCCAGTACCAAACACTCACCTGAATTATGTTTCCCATACTTGTTTTGAGACCCATCTTTTAATCCAACATGGGGGTTGACAGGCACAAACTTGTGTTCCATCTATACAGAGAAACAAAGGAGTATCAATCATGCAAAGAGAAATTTGAAAGGGTCGGTTGGGTTCCCTTCTTCGAAAAATTCATGAGGAGGTATCTCATGCCTTCGCCCAGAGTCATGATGGAGAGAGAATCTAGTTAGGGGAACTAAGACTAATGATTACCAAAGCCACCATAGCAGAGGCAACAAAGTTACCTTCTACCAGAGAGAATTATTTCAAAGGTATCATAATTGATAGGAGCCTCTGTCATAAATTATTGAAACCTGAGCACCTAGACCTGAATTGGACAAAATGTATCTTCAAGAGCTAGATCAAAGAAGAATAAAGTATGATGTTTTTTTTCTTGCAGAGGTTTTTAACTTGTGAAGGGAGGTATGCAGTAACTTTCATTGATCACTTAAGGCTCCTATTGCATTTTGAAGGAGGACCACAAATAGAATTTCCCCATTTTCTTTGGATGAGTCTGAATAAGATGGTGAGAGGGGTTAAGTCTGCCTCTAAGAATCCTGAAACCAGTCTCTACCACCATGGGATGATGAAACTATTGGTTGTTCATGAGTTGAGAAAAGGAGACATTAGTTGGAAGAAACTCCTAATAGAAAAAATTTCTCAATAAGTTTCTAAGTCTATAGAAGTAAATACAACAGGGGAACATAGTAAAGAGTCAAGCATGAAGAAGGGAGACAACAGAAAGAAAGCACCAAAATCTAGTAGTAAAATAGATCTTGTTGGCCCTAGTTCACCAAAATCTATAAGCAAATTGGACAAAGGAACGACAATAGTTTTAGAAGAAAATCCTGCACCTATGGTGGAATGATCATCCAAAACCAAAACAATTCTCCCAGACCTGTCCACTAAAACTAAAATACAAATTAGTGAGACAAAGAAGAAGAAACAAAGTTTTGGTAGTGATGTTGGAGAGGTTACATGTAATTTTCCTTAAGTAATGGTTGAAATACCTTAGGAGAATATTTGGGAAATTGCACAGAATATTCCATAAGTAATTGTTGAGGAACCTAAGGAGAAGGTTGGAGAAGTTGAGAAGACCCCTGAATTGAGAGACAAAAACAAGAAGAAATTTAGAGCCAATGAAGGGAGTAATATAGCACAGTCCTCTAGTAGAAAGACAAGGAGTACATAAGAGGAACAAGTTCCAGCCCCTACATTTAAGTCTCCTAGTAGAGACACAAGGAGTGCACAAAAAGAACAAGTTTCAGTCTTCCCACCTAATTCCTCTAGAAGAAAAATGAAAAAGGCACAGGACAAACAAAGTCCAGTCCCCATCTCTGAGCCTAAAACAAAGAAGAGGATATTTTTTAAGGAGGAAATTTATATTCCTGTTAGTACACCAGAGGAAGTATCATGTCTAGTACGCAAAACCACTCGGAGCATGGATAAGTAGTTGACAATTCCCCATGTCCCTTCTTTTGCAAAGGATCCAGTGAACATTCCAACCTCACTAGAGAAAGAAGAAATGTATGTGACAACTATTAGTGAAGAAGAGGAATTAGTGACAGAGACATTGAAGGATTTAAGGAGAGAATTTGAAGCTAGGGAGGAGATAATCGAACAAGCATAACATGAACCTGCTAGTCCTCTGAGCAAACATCAGTTAGTATTGAAAGTTAAAAGTCTCAAAAAACAGAATGAAGAGTTGAAGAAAGAAGTGGAGGAGTATAAAGTCTTGGATAGGCACATCAAGAAAGAAAATGCACAACTGAAGGAGAATAACCAAAGGCTACAGGATGAGCATGATGAGGTCTCTACCAATCTCAACAAATTTCTACGCCTAATAAAATATACATGATTTATTAAGAGGGAGCTAAAATATGAGGCTTCAAGGTTGGAAATCTTAAAACCATGCAGTTAATGTTCAAGCAAGGTGGAGGACAACACCAGTTTTGAAATTTTGAAGACGGTTCAACAATTTTTGCATGAGGACATGCAATGACTTGGGCATGGGGGAAATGTTGAGTCTCCTTTTTGCCACCTCCAATTTCTTTATCTTGTCTCATATCATAACCAATTTTTCCTCATACACATGCACTATTTTCCTATTTTCCTCAACAGACATGTCCTTTAGCCATTATTGTGTACATATGAGGTAACTTATGTTTAATCATTATTTATGATGATTTATTCATGATTAGGATTGAATAATTTATGTTTTATGACTCTAATTACTTTGAATGATCTAAGAAGACCTTATGCAAATAGCCCCTATTCAGGTGATACCTGTTTTAGAATTCATCCATTACTCACCTTGGTCGATATCTATTTCTATGCTCATCTAGTACCTATCTTCGTGATTGTTTGGTACTAATGCTAAGTTCATCCCGTATCTATTTTTATGCTCATCTGGTACCTATTCCTGTGATAGTCTTGTACCAATTTATATGACTGCGTGCATCCAGTGTCGGTTTATGTGACTGTGTGCATCTTCTACCATTGTTTTTCTCCAAGTGTGCACGTCCGGTACCTGTTCCATATTTGTAGGCTTGGATGTTTGAATGAGGTTGTTCTCGATGGGTCCAAGGAATTTTTTGGTTCTAACATTCTTTGAAGACTACGGTACATTTTATCATCCATGCACTTTGTGTCACGGGGATGAAAATTTTCCCTTAAAAATCGATACACCAACCAATTGTAATATTTGATGTTATCTCCAGACTTTGATTGTAATGGTTGTTTCTCTTTAAAGAGAGAGCCTTGTATATGATAGATATGTATAGAGATAAAATTACGCAATGTTATACTGTAAGATCGATTCTTGAAGACTGTGGATTGTACCTCTGTTTTCAAAAGTAATGGTATAATTGCAGTTTATGGATTCTATGTGAGTGTTCAAATATTCTCTTCTGTAAGTTTCTTTTAAGAGTTTCTTTGTTCATATGGAAAGGGCCCACCGACCCCAACAAGGTAAGCTTCTTTGTATTTAGTTGTGAATATAATTCTGGTTTTATGTGTGTGTATATAGAATAATTTTGTGTTTAATCACATCATCTAACTTTCTTCCTGTTCTATTTCAGTGACACACTTGATAGCATACAATATAGATGTGTGATAATTTTGAGTGAGGAAGAGATTTGTGTGTAATGTGAGATTTCTAAGTGCAACAATTTATGAGTATTTACTTGTCATCTTTGTGTGAGTATATGAAGACAATCATTTGATTAAATGTTTTAGTGTTTGTTTTGATTTTCCAAATCCAGGGACAAGTTGGATCTCTATCTTTCACCATACATGAGCCTATAATGGAGTATCCCACCATACCCAGATTTTTCTTCCATAATTGATTAGAATACACCTTGCAAACATAGGCACAATCAAGACCTCCATCTCTCACCCTACATGCACTTATAATGGAATGCTTTACCCTTCGTGGTATTTCTTTCAGGCTTGATTGAGTTTTCTTTTATGAATAAGTAGAGTTTTATTTGTTGATTAGTTTAGTTTCACTAGGAGATAGAGTCAAAGTTCATCTTTCCCTTTCATGAGCCATCAATGAATAGATCCATCACTTGAGCAAGAACTTTAGATCATATGCTTGTTTATGAGTTTTTTCTTTCTGATTTTTGAATTGTGTGAAGAGTGTCATTTAAAAAGTGTGAAAACAAAGTCATTGGTTTTCTTATAGGATATACTCATCAAACATAGGAATTTATCTGTTATAGGCACATATAGTGCATCAACTCTATTGATTGCAAAACTGTATTGACATATTAAATGATTTGAATATATTGAACATATAATTGCACCAACACTTACAATGAACAAGCTTTAGAATAATTTCTAATTAGAATATGGTTTGTCTAATTGAGATGGAGGAGCTTTTGTAAAATTTTGATTATCATTTTGTAATAAATTTGTTAATAAGATATGAATAGATTTGAGTAATTAGTTGAGAAATTTTGAATAAGTTCAAACTCTAAAAAGGGTGTTTTTATTAATAATTTTGGTTTTAATCAAAATGATAATATGTAATAAAAAATAAGTATATTATTAGTAAAGTATATACACTATAAGTAATGTGTAATTTTGTATTATTTTGGAAACATGTCAAAGGCATTTGATACACAAGTGATTGAATTAAGATGAGGAGATTTTATGTGTCAATGAAAACAAGAAGAGTATTCCATGTAGAATTGTGGTGAAACCTGCACAGAGAATTTAGCTAACAACAATTCATACAAAGCTTGCTAATTGAGAGAACAAGAGAAGAGATGTGTTAGGATCCGATCCTAACCCTTATCCATGGGTCATTAGTTAGTACAATATGTTTTCTATGTAATAAATGCCAACATTATTTAATAAGGCCTAATAAATAAAGGAGAATAAGTCAATGTAAGAAGACTTGATTGAATCTTTAGCTTCTAGAAACATCTTCCTCTACAAGTTTTCTTAGATGGTAAAATTAGTATAAATAAGAGTAGGAGGCATTGGATATTTTTTCTTGAAGATTATTGTAATAGAGCTCTGCTTTGTTGGAGGTTTCCCCCTTAAAGAGGCAAGTGAACATTTATATCATTAATAAAGGTGCTCTTTCTAGTGTTATTCTGGTATTATTATGATATTGTTTTGGATATATCATTGTTGTTCTTCCATTGCTTGCTAAATATTCATGTTCTGCATACTATATTATATATGGAATATTTCAAGTGGTATCGGAGCTCTTTCCCAGGCAAGACTTATGGGGTAAACATTTTTTCAAGGAAGAGATGTATTCCAACATCTTTAAGCTATAGATATTTTCCGTTACATGCATATACCCACGATCGAGGAGTAATACACATAAGAAATACAAGTGGTTCCTAAATGCACATTTTTTGGCCACCCTTGTAACCCCTATTGGTACCCCTTCGAGTGATAGTACATCAGACAACACGTGTATACAGATCGACTAGGCATCTTGAAGCCCTCTGTAGATAAATCGATCAGTCAACAGACTGTTATAGTGTCACTGAGAACAACACTCTGGAAGAGACTCTATAGTACCTAGGTAGTCAGGTAGTATGACTAAGCATACTATCTAGCCTCCTTAGCTGGTGCCATGAGATATTGGGTCGAGTACTATTGTTGGACCTTGCACGTATATAACAGAGTTACAGCACATGGAAAACCCTTGACTGTAGAGACCCTGTAAATACTAACCATTGGGATGACAAAAACTGATCTATTTCCATGCAAATTGGCCCTATTTATTTTTTTCACTACAGAAACACTCCCTGCCGACATTTTTTATTATTGAGAATTTTAGAATTTTGCCATTGTAGAAGTATTCAGGGAAAAGTATAAATCCATAGGAGTTAAAAAAAAAGTCAGGGGCTCGTCAACACCCTTATTTGTAACCTATTCCATTTCATTCCTCTCTTCATTTTGATCGCAACGGTACCCTTCACTTTTAAGATTTTTTTTTTCCCACGGTCCCACTCCTTTCCGTAACACCCTTGTTTGAAACCTATCCCATTGGAATCCTCTCTTTGTCCTAATCACCCTGGTACATCTCATTTTGTTTGGACTGATTTGTGTCTTGACACCTCATCCAATACCTAAGCCGATACCATGCCAACCACCAGAGCTCAGACCCAAGAAGACTGGGAGACTAGGTTCTCCATCTTAGAAAAGAAAATGGATTCCATCACCACTACCATACGAGTCGAAGTCAAAGAGTTCCTCCAAGAATAACTCCACGTCTCCATCCATAATTCCATGCAACAATTCAAAAAATGTAAGTAGGTAGAGCCCAATGCAAAGGACCCTCAACATTCTCATTATGAGAATACTCATTCATCCCACTCCCCTTAGGGTTCTCCACACTCTTGGAATAAGGTTCCCAAAGTTGACATGCATAAATTTGATGGATCCAACCCAACAGGATGGGTCTCTCAAATGGAACTCTCCCTCCATAATATTTGGGATGATGAGAAAAAAATCCATGTAGGGTTTTTGTACCTGGATCAAGAACGATAGAAGTGGTGGAAGTGGCATAAGAAATGTTATCCAAGAATACCCACTTGGAACATGGTCACTAAATCAATTTGTGCCTATTTTGATAGGGAATCAGATTTTTTGGGTAGGCTCACCAAGCTACGCCAAATTGGATCAGTCACATATTTCATCACAACCTTTGAACAGTTGGTTGTCAGGACTAAGGGCTTATCTGATGCATTTTACCTTGAATTTTTTATCAGTGGCTTAAAGGAAGCCATTCGGGATCATGTGAACATGCAACATCCTACTACCTATTTGCAGGCATGCCAATTAGCAATGAAATTCTAGTTCATCCTTTAGGCCCCACCCATGAAGTCTCTAGTTCTCACATATCCTTGCCCCAAGGCTCACCCAGCTCCGAAAAAAACATTTAAGGTCCAAAAGATATATCTAGCAAAAATGGAAAATTGTCGCAAGCAAGGAATTTGATACTATTATGATGAAAAGTATTCCCCAAGGAATAAATGTAGAGAACAAAAGTTCTTCAAGATTGATGCATCAACTTCCTATCCCTATGAATACATCCCATCAGATGAGGTTCCTAACCCAGAGGAGGCTCAACCAAGTGATCATGTCAAAGATCTAGTTGTAACCCATGTGGAACAAGAGGCACTCATCATATCGCTTCATGCACTCTTGGGTATTTTAGCCCCTCAAACATTGAATATCAAGGGCTACATCAAACATAGTTTGGTGGTGGTATTGATTGTTAGTGGTGTCACCCATGATTTTATTCATTGTAGGTTTGCTGATGAGATCCATTGCTTTGTTCTCCTTATTTCTAATTTTCAAATCCGCATCGCTAATGGTGGTACTATGAAGTGTGGGGGCCATTGTGAGATTGTCAAGCTCCAAATGGGTGATTATCATCTGAAAACCCACATGTTCTCTATTTCCATGGGTGGTTGTGATATTTTGTTAGTTATGGAATGGATTGACACTCTAGGGCCAATCACAATAGATTATCAAGAATTATATATGAGCTTCACCTAAGACGCTCACCCCTATACCCTTTGAGGTCTCCAAGAGGGATCTCTAGAAATAATCAACTCTCACAAGATGGAAAAATTGTTGAAGAAAGGACACCATGGTGTAATTTCTTAATTTAATTCCATCCAGGTCACTGAATAGGCCTCTCAAGTAGTTCCTTCTAGCCTGCAACTCATCTTGGACAAGTACCCCAAGGTCTTTGAGGTTCCCATAGCCTTACCTCCTTCCAGGGGTGGGAATGATTAGAGCATCCCTTTCCTTCTGTGCAGTCAACCCCCGAATGTACATCCCTACAGATATTAATTTTATTAAAAAATGAAATAGAAAAGATGGTACAAGAATCACTGGAGGTGGGGGTAATTTGCCCTAGTAATAGCCCATATTCTTCACCAGTGGTGATGGTATTAAAGAACCAAGGTACTTGGCGCATGTGCCCTTATTTTTCGTTCCTTGAATAAACTGGCCATCATAGATAAGTTTCCCATTCCTTTCATTGATGATTTGTTGGATGAACTCCAAGGTTCCCTTGTATTCACCAAATTAGACCTTGACTCAGGCTATCACCACATCCACAAGAAGGAGGTAGATATTCTGAAGAATTTTTTCAGAACTCATGAAGGATATTATGAATTCTTGGTCATGCCTTTTGGCCTTTGCAATGCCCCATCCACCTTTCAAAGTCTCATGAATAAACTATTGAAACATTACCTTTGGAATTTTTTCTTGTTTTTATTTGATGGAATACTCATTTATAGCCACACTTGGGATAACTGCCATCTTCATGTGGACAATGTCCTTCACTTGCTGCAGGAAAACCAAATGTTTGTTAAAAATACCAAATGTTCAATTGGAGCTAGTGAAGTGGAATACTTGGGACACATTGTCAGTGGTGAAGGGGTAAAAGTGGACCCCAAAAATATACAATATATGTAGGAGTGGCCATGACCTACAACCTTAAAACAACTAAGGGGTTTTCTTGGTCTCACAAGATATTACAGGAAATTTTTCCACCATTATGGAAAAATTGCTAAACCCTTGATTGACCTCCTTAAGAAGAATGCATTTCATTGGAAATTTGTTGTTGAGAAAGCCTTCACAGAGTTAAAGAAGGCCATGTGCACTA
>SNQJ01S0040383.1:8741-20532 GCA_010110895.2 Picea sitchensis
ACCTCCACCCATATTTTGAAGTAATCCATTGTATTCAATATGAAATTTTGTTGGAGAGATGAAGCAGGATCAATGGACCCAACAATATCCAAGCCCCACTGCTGAAATGGAGCATCAACAAAAATAGGATGCAAAGGAAAATTAGATTTTTTTACTCTGTCTGGTGCCTTTTGACAAATTTGACACTTTTGAGTTAAGGCATGAGCATCATTTTACAATTTTGGCCAGTATTATCTGGCTCTCAAAACTTTATGGGAATTGGTGTCTCCTCCAAAATGGCCTCCTGTTGATCTTGAATGTAATTATGTCAAGGCCTTTTTAGAATCTTATGAAAAATATATTGTTAATTAGTTGAAAGAGGGGTGATTTGAGTCTTAGTTCTCTCCTTTTCCTTTGATCTAGGTCTTGTGGAGAGGTTCCATGCTGAAAAAAATAACTTTATATCAGTATACCAAGAATCAGGGGTGTCTAAAATGCATGAAATTTCATTTTCAAATAGAAATACTTCATCTGCTAAAGATAAGTTTGCATTAGGTGCATTAAATAGAATCAATAGATAATTTACAAATACCTTTTCCTCTAACAATTTGAGTTTGTTTCATTTTAAGGTCGTATTCTTAGAATGTTGTCATCCAGTGAAATCTTTTTGAATACACTCCCTCCAAATCCTGGGATGGTTTCCTTTGATTGGAAAGATATTGTTGAGTCTCATATTCCATATTTTTCACCTTTCTAGATAAGGATTAAATTTAATTCGACGAACATTTATTGATGTATTGTAGGTGAAGGATCCTCTACAATTCTTTTATCCTCCTCGAATTGGAAATATTTGGGTTCTCCCAATCTTGTTTCAACTACCAGTATGCTACTGCCTTTCGACAAAAGACCTAGTGAATGTTTGGGGATCCTTCCTCAGTTTTCTATCATGTTAGGCGAGAATAATTTTCTATTAAATATTTTAGTGGTGGAAGGCCCCTTAGATTTCCATATTCTTCTTTGGCGTGGGTATGTGTATGATATCAATTTTGTGGTGTCTACGCTCTTTCATGTGATGAATTTCCCTCACAATAGAATCATTGTCACTATTGATCAACTTTAATCTAATAATCATCATCCTAGTTCATCTTTAACTCAGTTTTCCACTTTGTGTGTTCCTAGTGTTCGAGTAGACTCCTCCCTACCATGGGTGAATTATCTGGCATCATATCCCAAGTGTTCAATTTCTTCTTAGAAAGGATCTTTACAGTCATGTTTTCCTTATCGAGACAAGGTATCAAAAATTGATCATGTATTTTATCCAATGGGGGTAGGTGAGCTCTTTATTTCCCTTTCTAGCCTGAGTAATATGGTTCTTCCTTTTAAGTCTAATCTTACTATTTTTGAGACTTTGAGCCCTGGTATTAGTGAGTATTCAAGTCTTGGTTTCCTGGATGTTGAATTTCCTTCGAATGAGGTTATCTTTGAAGCTATGATTATGGATTTTTGACCTCCTCCTGAACTAGAAGCTTTACAGTTTATTTACCAAAGAATCCCTTGGCTTGATCCTAGCAATGGGATCTACCTGAAGCACTACTATGCATAATTCATAAGTTTGTGTGTTTCTCTCTACATATTTTACATTTATTCTTTCTTGTTTTCTATTTCCATATCCCATAGCACTTGTTTTTATCAGAGGTTTCTATATTGGACTAATTAACTTATGGTTGAGTTTTTTTTGGTCATATATATAGGACTTTGAAGAAAATTTTCGTTAGTACCTTTTCTTCCATGTTGATCCATTTTGACAGATAATGATCTTGAAACTGGCATATAGGTTAGTTTTTCCCCTTCATGCATTTTTCATTGTCTATTTCTTGTTTCATTTTTCCTTAGGATCGACTCCACAGAGTTACGACACACAACCTTATTTGTTTTTTAGAAGTGTTTTAATTCATGCTGTAGATCCTACCGTTCATGGGTGCCCTAATTAGAACCTTGTTCATAGTTTGTCTCCCATGCTTAAATACTTTCACAGGATTGGGAGCCCTATTTAGTCCCTCTATGACTTTGCATTGAAGCCTCATATCTTATTCTCATTATTATTCTAGATAATACCCTTGGGGCTCCCTCATTTATTTTTTTAGCTGTAATTTCATTTCATATTGACCGTCATGTTTTTTGGGCCTAATTTTGGCTTCATATTAATTTTTTATAGCCAATTGTATATGCATTCTTGATAAGTTACCAACCTTGCAATATTAGCTTATGCGACTTGACACCCCTTTTATCCCTAGAGGAAAATTCCCTCGACCATATATATCTTGCATGTGTTTCCTTGCATTGAGAATATGTATGTTCCTTGTTGATGGAACTAGTTTGTTTATCGACAATGCTCGTTTCCTGCATTGTACTATAGCATTATTTTATTCTTTTTCAGGATTTATAATATGAAAAATACATAAAAATAAATAAAAAGTGAAAGATGGGAACAAGTCTCATTTTTTATATGGAATCTACTTAAGTCACCCTTGAACAAAAAACAATATTATGAGTATTTTTTTCATTATTGGGTTTAATATGGATTTAACAAACCTTTTTTTTCATTTTTATGCATAATTTCCTCTGTCTAATTATTCTTCCAGTCATATTGAACATTTTTTGATGCCTCCTGTGTCACAAGTGTATTCTAGTTTATAGTCAATGCTTCCAAAGCCACATTTTGTGTCGTTTTTCTGTTCAAGGGAAGTTAACTTGTGTCATTGCCTCTAAAAAATCCTTGACTTTCCAAGTCAACCTTCCCTTTTGTCATGTATATCTTAGTTTCACAAGTATCTTTGTATCTTACTCATGCTAGTATAGAAGTTCCCCATTAAATTCTTGTTGTACGGTCTTCTCTTATTGACCACAACACATTTCTCTAAGAATATGACCTATAATTTCACACTAGACCTATTTACATCATTAATAGGTGACCTTGCGCTTAGTACATGATAAATTGTCATTGGTTGTTGACTGAGAAAATTCCCTTTTGTTCGACATCAACAACCATTATCACACATAGGGACTCATGTGATACTTTGGTTTCCATTTGAACCCATCAGTGGATTCCTCTTATTTGTTAGTAGTATTCATTATTGGATACTATCCAGAGAGACTCTTCCATGTTCTATTCCATGGGGTACATGCGATAATCATACCTTGGTTTGGTCCTTGAAATGTTTTCATCTGAGTCCTTCTAAATATTTGTCCTTCTAATATTCATCATGATGTATGATGGAGGATTCCTTAATTCCTTCCTTCCAGTGAATCTCTTCCTATCGACTTCAAAAAATGTTTCTCTAGGACAAGGCTCTAGATTCATTTTTAGTACCTTGGGGCTTGCAGGAATCAGTGGAAGTTTCCCTCACTATGGATAGTGGGAATACATCAATGTCCCTTGATTAGTATATTCTACTAGGTACCTTGATTCCCATTATCATTATCAGTGGGTTGTCTCACATTTTTTAACAATATACATCAATAATCGGTAATCAATTGGTGTCTCACTATGTTCAACTTCAACATATCTACTCTCATAGTGTAGACTCATACAACAACAAATTGTTTTGAATACCTCGCGTAAAGTACAAGAATCACATCTTTTGTGCTCCTACTTGCTGACGAATGGAAATGACCACTTGTCAACTAAGAGGAAACCACCTGGTCTGAGGTCCTTAAAGAAGAACCCAAGCTGTTTGGTATGGTTGTTCCTAACAGGTTTACGACTTTATTAGCCAATGAGGGAATCTCCCTCCCGAGAGAAGAGATATTGAAAATATTTCTTCCAGGCCATGTTTAGTAAGTCCTATAAATAACCTATTGATTATAAAAAATTATCTATTATTTACAATGAATACTAAAACATTAACTACTTTTTACAAGATTAACAAGATTTTACAAGATTAACAAGATTGAAGAAACCTTGTGAAATAAAGATTTTAATTTTTTAGAACCAAATCTCACGAAAAATATAAAAGGATTGTAAAATTAAAAGATATTTTAAAGTAGACTAATATAAAAACAACTATTGTATTATGTAGTCTAACTAAAAGGGAAATTAAAACTAATTTTAAATGCAAATAGATTAAGGTTAACCAAGATGATCAAAATAGCTTAGTGAGACCTTATAATGAGTGATGTACATTTAAAATTAAAATAAAAAAAATCATATCACACCAAAAAGTATCTCGAAGAAAGTATAATAAACTATATGGCCAAGAGCATAGACTAAATCTAACAAATGTATTAACTTTTACAATGATATAATAACCACTCATAATGTTTGGGAAAGACGTGTCTTTCTAATGTAACAGACGATATAAAATCTAATATCTTATGAAGCTATCATAAACACAACCAAGCCAATTTCATAATCTTTTAGGTATGTGAAAGAGAAACAAATATGACACCAATTCTTCTTGCATTTAAAAGAAATTAATTACATATAAATTTCAGTATTTGAAAAACATTTGATGTGATGAAACAAACATATAATTAAATATATTTATCGAAACTGTAAATAATACCAATGAGAACAGTTGAAGCATATCCTTTTTCATTTATGCTCAAAAGTTTGGTATAAGTTAGAATAATGAATTGGAAATTTGAATTTTTATATTTAAATGACAACATAAAGATTCATAAGAAATATAAATTTCAAATAATATATGAGATACAATCGGAATCCTATTTGAAATTTAACTTCAGAAGAGACAATGCACATTTGCATAAAATACTATTCTAAAACTCAAAACAAGACTTACAAAGACTTACAAATAGGTCTGCACAAAAAATACACTTTCATTGTTTCAACGAAAGAGAAATTCACCAAGTCTTGATTACTCTCCACATTTATTCAGTATCATCATACTCTTTTGTAATGAAATAGATTTATGATAACAAAAAGGATTGATCACATCAATAATACCCAAATATAAACAATAATCCCTCAAAACTTGGGTATCAAAAATATTAGTAATTGTGATTTGATATCATAAGTAGAAGAGGAATTCTAAATCTAGCTAACATAAGGATTCAAAAATTTTAGATAAAGTTCACTGACCCAAATGGATTGACATAGTTCACAAGATCGTCTCATTAAACATCGAATCAAACGATAGATACTATATGATGTGACCAAATCATAACTGAATTGATCTTCCTTATAAACTTGGCCATAGAAATCATATCATATGTTCATATATCCAGACTTGGTAATCAATAAATACAACATATATCAATAACTCACACATTTTTAAAGAGGATCTACAAAATATTTGATTTTGTAGGTTCTCTAAATTAAGAAAATCATAACCAATTTAAAAGAAATAATGTAACGATAATATCAAATAAAATCAATCTTACAATATGGTTACTTACCAAGCAAAAAAAATTCAAACATGAAAAACTAAAATCAGACATCATGGTTTGAAATGGATCAGATTCTTTGGGTCGGATGTGATGATAACGTTTTCCCCAATAGAGTGGATTACAATTGGACCGTCAACAAATTTCGATTTATTTTTCATTTCCACAATTTCTATTTCATGTTTCTCCATTAATTACCTATTTTTTTTTTCCTTAAATGCATGTTCTCATTCATCTATATTTTTATTAAGGGAAGCCACAACCGACTGATATTTTTCAATCCAAAATTTACAATTGAGGCATCGACCTGAAATTTTCTCATTATTTGTATGTTGATGATCAATAAGAGGAAGCCTAGTATCAGGAAACCCATCAGTTTGACTTACCCAACGTCTGGAATTGATCAGAACCTATGAGAAAAGAAAAGGTGATAGATTTGGTTTTGTTTTCTAGTTTGTTCGTAATTTGTGGGACTAGAATGTGGCTGAGAAGCCACAACTTAGAGGCAACTTAGAGGCATCTAATTCGTCAAAATCATCTGAGGATCACATCCGATCATCCGAGGATCGCACCGGGCTTGAGCCACATCAACCGTTAACATGGGTGGATTTTTTGTCCCCCAAGTTTCAAACCAGTGACTTTAACATCATGGAGTGCCTTAACAACACACTCTGTCACCAACTGTCCTACACCTCAAGGAATAAAGAAATATGATTAATTATAAAAAAATAAATATTGAAAATTTTGCACAGATTATTTTCTATGAGACAGAACCTTTATTGCAGGTTGTGATATGGCTTCATCATCAATCTCTATGGGAGAATCAGGGTTCGACAATTTCTTGGAATTATTTCTAGTAATTCAAGACATTTTTCGAGCCTGGTGTTTGTTCTTAAAATTAACATTGGATGCCTTTTCTAAAACCTTCTGATCATGTATCTTACTGGTTGCAGGGTCTTGGCACATGGGTTGATCAAATAGTTGGGTCAATTTGTCAATTTCCAGAACTTCGATTTGTATCTTAGGCTCATCTTGCGACCTATCATTTCCTTTAACTATTACAGAATCAAGATTATAGCCACCAAAATCAACTCTAACTATTACAGAATCAAGATTATAGCCACCAAAATCAACTCTGAATTGTCTAGATATAGTTTGAGTGACCTGAGACATTATTGGCACAAAAGACTTGTGATTAACACAATTATAATCCTCTTGAAGTTCCTGGAGTAAACAATCATTATACTTCTCAGTTTGATCGACAATAGGGTTTTTATGAATTTCCTTATCGATAATTTCATTATCTGAAACATGGGTGAAGGGAAGGGTTTCATCTAAAATGATTCCATTTGAGTCACCTTGGTGTAAAAACATAGGGATTTCAGGGATCCCATAATGATTTTCTTCCATTAAAGGGACATTAAATACTTGTGTAAGTGTTTATGAGAAATCATTTCTAAGGACGAAATTATCCCATGAATCCCAAATTTGAGCAAGTCTGTTCTCAATCAATATCCCGATTAATATGTAATAGAAAATGATTGTATCAGGGTTTTTCAAACCCTTTGGTAAAACTTGCACATATTAATTAGGATGTTCAAAGGTAATAACAAAAGTTTATTTCATACCCTAGGAATGCCATTAACATTCGATTGTGGTAATAAAATACCAAATCATATCGACCTTCACATGCAATGAACTCCCTAATGATAAAAATATGATCCTTCCATCGCTTTTTAAGCAAGGTAACATGCATACCTTTGTTATGGTATCTTGATTTTGTGGAATCCAATAACTTGCTCCAAGGAATGTATTTGACCATGCAGTTCTTAAACCATCTTGACACCAACAAGAGGTAACCATAAGTTTGTGGTATTTTCATGGTGGTTAAGGTTGTGGTACCATAAGTTTCGCTATATTTTCATGTATCTAGCACAATCCCTTTTAGAGAAAAAGTCATCACACTTTGACATTAGTTGAATGCACAGTAACATAGGAAAACGAGTTTTAGTTTTGAAATGTGATATACCACTGCCTTTTATGTAGCATATACTCATTTAGATCAACCAAAATCAAAGAAAATAGTTAATTCTTGTACTCATGATAATGAACCACTGAAGTAAATAAAATCAGTCTTCAAATGTTACCTTTTTGTTAAGGAATCACAACAAAATTAGGCATTAAGGGCTAAGTCCAAGAGGAATTAGATCAATATTGTATCATTCAAGAGCTCATAGAACAAGTTGGAGGAATGAAAATAAGCATAAAATGACATGGAAAAAGATGCTTTGAATTTGATACAATATTGACATTCAAACAGCTTAGAATCGAGTGCAAGAACTTAGGATATGATGATGTTAAGTATAATTGTACCTTTTCACAAACACATTTTCAAAGATTTGAAAATTATTCATTTCCTTGGCATAACTTGTTGAAGATTCACTTTGAATTTAATTCTTCCAATCATGAAATTCGAGTGATAACGATTTAAATGATTTTGAAATAGTGATGAATCAAGAGAATATATTAATTAGGAACTTTTAGTGAAAGACCAAATATATAGATGTATAGTAGACACAATCAAAGCTACCACCTGTGGAAAGGCAAGATAAACATGGAAACATACAGGAAAATCCATCTTTAAATATTTTTTGTTGACTGATCATTCTTGTCAGTAGTAATGATGGTTGGTCAATACTTTGAAAATTAAATTTAATGATAATTCTTACCAAGTGAAATTATTTACAAAGGGAGCCCCTTCCATTTTCATAAAAAATGCAAGGAAATTGTTTTTGGGACAGGAAATGGCGACTTACTAGGTGGCAGTTATCCCTACAAAATAATCTTAAATATGTAAATATCAAGGAGTGAATGGTAAGAAGTTACTAAATGCTAAACATTTATATCACTTGACAAAATTTCATCCCAGATTTATGTACTGCCGATTTAGCTTTGCAATTTTCTATGAGCATATAAATTATTTCCATCATAATTTAGAAACTTTATAAAATATGAACTCACAATTAATACAAAACAATAAAATTTGCAAGGAATTAGTCTTGAGAAATAGAATATAATCAGGCGAGTTATAAAAATTTTAAATAAACTTCAATACCATAGGTATAGCCATTGCTGCTAGGAGGTGTTTGTAGCCTTGAAAAGGATACCTTTTAACCATTCATATGTGTTAGTCCCATCCAATATTTATAGATATAGATAGTGAAAAATCTTTGGCAATAATAGATGGGTGTTTCTTTCTTATTTTCTTGGAAGTCAGTCGAAGGACACTGCCCTGGCTTGGTAACCAGCTGACGATATTGTCTCCCACAAAAACCTACAGAAGTGAACAAGACAGATCATGATGAGACCTCTTGTCCTTCACCCTTACGACTGAAATCCATTACCCTGGCTTGGTGACCAGTATTTGTAATGTCAATCTGTGACATTCCATGGTCATGATAGGGAGGCTCGTGATGAGACCTCCCATCCTTCTGTCAAACTCCTTCACCCTTGTTTCCTTAAATACAAAGGATCCTTCTATGGTAATGATTTAATCTCTTGGGATATTTTCTAATGGATGGGGAAGCATATCTGAAAAATTCCTTAAGAGCGCAGGATGATGTAAGAGGTTAAATATTATTGAACTCTTAATGATTAATCGTGCTTTCCCAAAAATGATTCCTTTAAAAGTAAACTTATTCAGTAGATATGTTTCATTTATGATTTCATCAGTATAGATTGAAAATAAATCTTATTGAATCATGATGGAAAAATTCAGAGGGTTTTATTAGAAAAGATTATGACAAGTCTTTCAAAATTATATATTAATTAATCATAATAATATGATAGTCAAAACAAGGGCGTCATATTCTAAGATATTTCCTTATAGATGAGATCTCAACTATTGCATATAAAAAAATATTCCATTATGAGATAAGTATGTTGGAGAAATCAAAATTAAAGGAAACATAAAAATATATCAAAACAAAACAATAAAAAAAATCAATACCTAAAAACAACAAACTGGAAAGAAGGAGAAATCGGAAAACATATTTACAAGATTGATCTCCAATGAGGAAATCAAAAAAGTGTTTCTTCAAAATTTGACCATTTACCGGAAAGGTCTCAGACTGAACTTCAAGGGTTTGTAATTAGAATGTGCTAGGACCAAGTTTTTCTGTAACAATAGGTATCAGACTGAACTTCAAGGGTTTGTAATTAGAATGTGCTAGGACCAAGTTTTTCTGTAACAATAAATTGTCTGAGAAAAAGATGTTGAAACTTGGCGTGTTCTCCTTTATCCTCATGTTACTTATCCCACTTAAGAAATAAGTATCCTAATTCAAAATTCATATCAGAGGAGTAGCTATTATCAAACCATTGTTTGACAACTTGTTGATGTTGATCAAACTTTTGTTTATATTTAGTCCTTTCCTCTTATAGTTTTAGAAAGGATTTAATTATGTTTTCCATAGCAGGACATTCAATTTATTGAACCCTTTGGGATAGTTGTAATGATTCTAGGAAAATGTTTTGGGGAAGGATTGCTTCTCTTCCGTACATGAGAAATAAAGGATAATTACCAATGGCTTATTTAGGGTTACACTATCAGCCCACAATGCATTAAACAAACAAGTATGCCAATTCTTGTGATGATCTCCTACTATTCTTTTAAAGATTTTAATCATATTTTTATTACTGGATTCATTAATCCCATTTCCCTCATAGTAGTATATTTCCAAATACTTAAATTTAATTAATTTTTCCAAGGATTATATATATTCAATTTGAGAGAAGAAAATTAGGAGGAATTATAAAAAACCAGAGATTTAGGAATACCAAAACGAGTGATAATATTGGTTTCAAGGAAATATATCACCTAGTTGGTATTAACCACTCGAAGAGGTACCACCTCCAGTGATCTTGTGAAATAATCCATTGTCACCAATATCAACTTGTGTTGGAGATATGAAGCAGGATTAATGGGCCCAACAATATCCAAGCCCCACTGCTGAAATGGAGCATCAACAAAAACATGTTGCAAAGGAAAAGTAGTTTTTTTTACTCTGCCTGTTGCCTTTTGACAAATTGGATAATTCTGAGTTAAGGAAAGATCATATTCTAATAGCATTTTCCAGTGGTATCCAACTATAAACACTTTATGGGAGTTGGTGTCTCCTCCAAAATGGACTCCTACAGGTCTTGAATGTAATTATGTCAAGGCCTCTTTAGAGTCTTGTCGTTCTAGATAGCGTAGCAAGACTTGATCAAAACTTTTTTATGAAAAGTATATTGTTAATTAGATCAAAGTTGGCTGATTTGAGTCTTATCCCTCTCATTTTACTTTGTTCTAGGTGTTGTGGAGTGGTTCCATAAATAAAATAAAATCTTTATATCAATATACCAAGAATTAGGGGTGTCTAGAATACATGAAATTTTATTTGCAAAAATAAATCCTTCATCTACTAAACATAAATCTGCATGAGGTGCACTAACAAAATCAATAGATAATTTACAAAGACCTTGTCATCTAACAATTTGAGTTGGTTTAATTTCAAGGTTGTATTCTTGTAGTGTTTTCATCGAGTGCGATCTTTTTTTACTGAGCTCCTTGTAGACTAATAAATTCCTAACTGTTTTGTAAGGGACAATTACTTTATTTTTAGATTTTAGCAGATATGTGTTGATTAAGGTTGGTTGTCATTGATGTCAACCCTTGAAGAAATCCCCGTAGCACAAAGGTTTGGGCAATGGACCCAAGATTGTTTGATGTAAATATGACTCATTATTGTTTTTTCACGGTTGATAAGAAGAAAATATGGATGAACTCCAAAGTGGTCCCCTTATGGTGAAATCCCTCACGGGAAGATGCTTTGTGGAGTAAGAGAACCCATGCTTAATTGTGGAATAATGAGATGAAGGACAATGAATTTGTCAGCGAAACTATCCTATATGAATAGTGTTTTTCATGCCATTTCTGGTGTTATGTAGAACGTCACATAACTCCTCACGGTTAGAGAGTTATTACCATGTGAAGTTGGAGAACTCAGGTTTGGGTAGTGGACCCAATTTTATTTTATGGATAATGGTATGATTTTTGATATATTTTAAGGTGATACTATTCTAGATGGATATTACATGTCATTCCATTTTTGGTGGTATGTGGAATGTCACATAACTCCTCATGGTTTGAGAGTTATGGCCTTACAAGGTTAGAGGACCCTCATATGTCATCTAGAAGCCCCAAAAGGTCAAAGTAGTCAAAGTGGTTTAAGAAAATTTAAAAGGTAACTAATAAAGTGAAGTGATGAGTGTATTATAATTCAAAGTGAATAAAAAATAAATTATTTCAATAATAAATTTAATGGATAAATTAGAAGTGGGTTAACCCTAAAATAAGGAAAGT